>JABCKT010006437.1:0-217297 GCA_018858115.1 Tephrocybe rancida | reverse complement strand
ACGAGGAGGTGTGAGGATGATGTGCTTGTGGTTCCTCAAGCGTAAAAATGGTTCTCCATTCTGAGAGTTGACCTCCAGAGGGTGAAGTTGAGGGTTTGCCATGAATGTTTAGAAATCGGTTGGTTCCTTTTTTGCCTTGATATACTTTAACCTACACGCGGCCATTTTCGTCCGACTCCGAGTCAGAAAGAATGCGATCACATGGCGCGCGGCTCCTGTCAAGATAGGGAGCGAGGAGGAAGAGCGTATTTCGACAGAAGAGGTGGTATGGTGATGAACTCATGCGGCATGCGGTCGAAGAATTGGATGTAACTGTTATGGTGACGTTTAAGAAAAGTTGGTTGAACAAGTCTTAGAGCCGGGATATGCGGGCCTGGCGGGCCAAGTTACCGGCTTATCCAAAAGCCTGCCCTAAACCACAGATCGATAAGGTGGTGTTCCCACAAACCTTATATTCCCCACAATCCACAACGTTGCCCCTTACCCCGCACACGTTGACAATATCGTTGTGCACATCCTCAGCCATCCTGTCTAGAGATTGCCTATAACTACAAAAAACTTTTGAGCAACTACCCAGCAGTGTCTAGACACCATGGTGTAAGTTATCCATTTACCGATCGATCGAAATTGGTCTGATAGGCCCCGATCTCGCTAGTAACTTTACAGTCGGTCAGTCGCTTATTCTATTATCCCCATCGTCGGGGTCAACGTTCGTATGGTCCTCAATATCATATCGCGATCGTAGATCAGGTTCGGCAACTTATGGACCGACCCACCAATATTCGCAACATGAGTGTTATCGCTCATGGTAAGTATACCCATTCGTAGTTTTAATAAATGAAGAGAGATCTCACCGAGGGTTACGAATAAAGTCGATCATGGGAAGTCTACTCTCACCGATTCGCTCGTGTCGAAGGCTGGGATTATTGCTTCAGCAAAAGCTGGAGACATGCGCTTCACCGATACGCGAGATGACGAAAAAGAGCGTGGTATTACGATCAAGTCCACCGCCATCTCGATGTACTTTGAAGTGGACAAGGAGGAGTTACCGGCAATCAAACAGAAAACAGAGGGTACGCGATAAAACGTTTATCGCGTTATTTATCATGCTAAGCCGCTGAGTACAATAGGCAATGAATTTTTGATCAATTTGATCGACTCGCCAGGCCACGTTGATTTTTCTTCCGAAGTGACAGCCGCGCTCCGAGTCACCGACGGTGCTCTCGTCGTGGTGGACTGTATCGAAGGAGTTTGCGTGCAAACAGAGACTGTCCTCAGGCAGGCGCTCGGTGAACGTATCAAACCCGTTGTTATTATCAACAAGGTTGACCGCGCCTTGCTCGAGCTCCAGGTTGACAAGGAGTCACTTTTCCAATCCTTCCAGCGTACAATCGAGACCGTCAACGTCATCGTTTCGACATACCACGATGCCGCTCTCGGCGATGTTCAGGTTTACCCCGACAAGGGAACTGTGGCGTTCGGTTCAGGCCTCCACGGCTGGGGATTCACCCTTCGCCAATTCGCGGCTCGTTACGCGAAGAAATTCGGTGTTGATAAGGACAAGATGATGACCAAGCTCTGGGGCGATAACTTCTTCAACCCCAAGACCCGCAAGTGGACCACCAACGGCACCGACGCTGACGGCAAGCGCCTTGACCGTGCCTTCAACTCCTTCGTCCTCGAACCCATATACAAAATTTTTGATGTCGTCATGAACTTCAAGAAGGACGAAATCGCCCCCATGCTGGAGAAGCTGGACATCAAATTGGCCGCGGACGAGCGCGACCTGGAGGGCAAACAATTACTCAAGGTCATTATGCGTAAATTCCTCCCCGCTGGTGACTCGCTCTTGGAGATGATTGTCATCAACCTTCCCTCTCCTGCCACCGCCCAGAGATATCGCGTGGAGACTCTCTACGAGGGCCCCATGGACGATGAATCTGCCATCGGCATTCGCGACTGCGACCCCAAAGGTCCTCTTGTCCTTTACGTCTCTAAGATGGTGCCCACGTCGGACAAAGGCCGCTTCTACGCGTTTGGACGGGTCTTTTCCGGCACAGTCCGGTCTGGCCCCAAGATTCGCATTCAGGGCCCTAACTACCTCCCCGGAAAGAAGGATGACTTGTTCATCAAGTCGATTCAGCGCACCGTGCTGATGATGGGTCGCTACATCGAGCCCATCGAGGATTGCCCTTCCGGAAACATCGTCGGTCTCGTCGGTATCGATCAGTTCCTGCTCAAGAGCGGTACTCTTACCACCTCTGAGACCGCCCATAACATGAGGGTCATGAGGTTCTCCGTTTCGCCTGTCGTGCAGGTCGCTGTCGAGGTCAAGAACGCCGCCGATCTCCCCAAGCTCGTCGAAGGTCTCAAGCGTCTGTCCAAGTCTGACCCTTGCGTGCAGGCCTGGATTGCCGAGACTGGTGAGCACATCGTCGCTGGTGCCGGCGAGCTTCATCTGGAGATTTGTCTCAAGGCACGTAAGAGTCTTTCCCATTCGTGACGATTTTACTTATTTGGATTTAGGATCTCCAAGAGGACCACGCCGGTGTTCCCCTCAAGATTTCTGATCCTGTCGTCCCCTACCGCGAGACCGTGAAGGCGGAGTCCAGCATCGTCGCCTTGTCGAAGTCACAGAACAAGCACAATAGGCTCTACATCAAGGCTCTACCTCTCGACGAGGAGTTGACAAAAGCGATCGAGGAAGGAAAAGTTAGCGCCCGTGATGATTTCAAGCTTCGTGCCCGTGTTCTCGCGGATGATTATGGTTGGGACGTCACCGATGCCAGGAAGATTTGGGCATTCGGCCCGGAAACTACTGGACCCAATCTGTTGGTTGATGTGACCAAGGGAGTCCAATATCTGAACGAAATCAAGGACTCCTGTATTGCCGCGCTGCAGTGGGCAACCAAGGAGGGCGTCTGTGCCGAAGAGAACATGCGTGGGGTGCGGTTCAACGTCCTGGATGTTACAGTAAGACCATTATAGCTTTTCCTGCGCTTGTAATGACGATTTGCTCAGCTACACACCGATGCCATCCATCGTGGTGGTGGACAAATCATCCCGACAATGCGCCGCGCTTGCTACGCCGCGTGTTTACTCGCGTCGCCGTCCCTCCAGGAACCGGTCTACCTGGGTAGCATTCTTGCAAGCTCTTCACATTTCAACTTAGTTAACGTGACTTCTAGTCGAGATTCAATGTCCCGAAAACGCCATCGGCGGCATTTATAGTGTCCTCAACAAACGTCGTGGCCAAGTGATGAGTGAAGAGCAGAGGCCCGGAACACCCATGTTCACCGTCAAGGCCTACCTCCCTGTTAACGAATCCTTCGGCTTCAACGGAGACTTGCGTTCTCAAACCGCGGGCCAGGCTTTCCCTCAAAGTGTCTTCGATCACTGGGAAGTTATGACTGGATGTAAGCTTCCCATCCTGCCAGCCTTGTATCTGCTCACCTCGTTTGCGTTCAGCCCCGTTGGAGAAAGGTTCAAAACTCGAGGAGCTTGTAACGAAGATCCGTGTTCGCAAGGGTTTGAAGGTAGGTCGTGTTCAATATCGGTATATCATTGCGCTCATTTCTCGTAGCCTGAAATCCCTGCTCTCGATACTTATTACGACAAGTTGTAGTGGAATAACATGGGCGTTCGATGTCAGCATACCCGATCAAGACTTACAGGTTCTTTTATTGCAAGAACTTTGAATACAAGCTGTCCGTTACTTACAAAGAATTTTTCATTCACACAAAGACCCATCCCTAAGGTCAGTCCACGCGCAATCATTCATTCCACAACTAATATTTCAACAGGATATGTATGAGACTGATACGATGATCAACTGGTAAGCGCAAGCGGGTTCGGAAGCGCCGTCGGCGCGCTTCCGAAACCTGTTACATAAGCAAATTTTTTTGTTAGTTTTTATAAATCTTGATAACGACTTTCCTTCATCTTTTTTTCTCTGTACTTGGTCATTTCCATCGATCGTACAGTCTCCTTGTACCTCTATAACTCTTCTTTCTTCTGCTTCCCCCACAAAATAACTAGCAGCCATGGTGTAAGTCATAATATCTGCACTATCTCCCGAGATTGTGCTCATCGATGCCACCCTAGTAACTTCACAACAGGTTAGCCTGGCTGCCTTGCAGCCCCTCGATGGTCCTGACATTTTCCTTCCCCCTCAGATCAGATCAGGCTCCTGATGGACAAGCCCACGAACATTCGTAACATGTCTGTTATTGCCCATGGTGCGTCCCATCTTGTGCCGACGAGATAAGATTTTTTTTACATATCACGACAACATCCAGTCGACCACGGAAAATCCACTCTGTCTGACTCTCTGGTCTCGAAGGCCGGAATCATCGCTTCTGCGACCTCTGGAACTGCCCGTTACATGGACACAAGACCAGACGAAAAAGAGCGCGGTATTACCATCAAATCCACCGCCATCACGATGTACTTCGAGCTCGATCCGGAGGATGTTAAGTCTATCAAACAACCCACCAAAGGTCAGTTTCGTCGGTACTCTTGATCTCTACACACCCTCACAATTGCTTAGGAAACGAGTTTTTGATCAATTTGATCGATTCCCCTGGGCACGTTGACTTTTCGTCTGAAGTCACTGCCGCTCTGCGTGTCACCGACGGTGCTCTCGTTGTCGTTGACTGTATTGAGGGTGTCTGCGTCCAGACCGAGACCGTTTTGCGCCAAGCCCTTACTGAGAGGATCAAGCCTGTCGTTGTCATCAATAAGGTTGATCGTGCCCTCCTCGAGCTCCAGATTACCAAGGAGGACCTTTACCAGTCCTTCTCTCGTACTATTGAGAGCGTCAACGTCATCATCTCTACCTACAATGACCCCGTCCTCGGCGATGTCCAGGTCTATCCTGACCAGGGTACTGTTGCCTTCGGGTCCGGCCTTCACGGATGGGGCTTCACCCTCCGTCAATTTGCCGCTCGCTACGCGAAGAAGTTCGGTGTTGACAAAGACAAGATGATGACCAAGCTCTGGGGCGATAACTACTTCAACCCCAAGACCCGCAAGTGGACCACCGCCGCCACCGATGCTGATGGCAAGCCCCTTGAACGTGCCTTCAACTCCTTTGTCCTCGAGCCTATCTTCAAGATTTTCGATGCCGTCATGAACTTCAAGAAAGACGCCATTGAGCCTATGTGCGAGAAGCTCGACATCAAGCTCCTCCAGGACGAGAAGGAACTCGAAGGCAAGGCTCTCCTCAAGGTCATCATGCGCAAGTTCCTTCCCTGTGGTGATTCCCTCTTGGAGATGATAGTCATCAACTTGCCCTCCGCTGCCTCTGCCCAGAGATATCGCGTGGAGACCCTCTACGAGGGTCCCATGGACGATGAGTCTGCCATCGGTATCCGTGATTGCGACCCCAAGGGCCCTCTCGTCCTCTACGTCTCCAAGATGGTGCCCACCTCCGACAAGGGTCGCTTCTACGCCTTCGGTCGTGTCTTCTCTGGCACTGTCCGTTCCGGCCCCAAGATCCGCATCCAGGGCCCTAACTACATCCCTGGAAAGAAGGATGATCTCTTCATCAAGTCCATCCAGCGCACTGTCCTTATGATGGGTCGTGCCGTCGAGCCCATCGAGGATTGCCCTGCCGGTAACATCATCGGTCTCGTCGGTATCGATCAGTTCCTGCTCAAGAGCGGTACTCTTACCACCTCTGAGACCGCCCACAACATGAGGGTCATGAGGTTCTCCGTCTCCCCCGTCGTGCAGGTCGCTGTTGAGGTGAAGAACGCCGCCGATCTCCCCAAGCTCGTCGAAGGTCTCAAGCGTCTCTCCAAGTCGGATCCTTGCGTGCAAGCTTGGATTTCTGAGACTGGTGAGCACATCGTCGCTGGTGCCGGTGAGCTTCACTTGGAGATCTGTTTGAAGGTATATCTCAATACTACGTTTTACTTGTTGACCATGTCACTCACCCTCTTCCCAGGATCTCCAAGAGGACCACGCCGGTGTCCCTCTCAAGATATCTGACCCCGTCGTTCCTTACCGTGAGACTGTCAAGACCGAGTCTAGCATCGTTGCCCTGTCCAAATCGCAGAACAAGCACAATCGTCTCTACATCAAGGCTGCGCCCCTCGACGAGGAGCTTGTCAAGGCCATCGAGGAAGGCAAGGTCAACTCCCGTGACGATTTCAAGATCCGTGGCCGTATGCTCGCTGATGAGTTCGGTTGGGATGTTACTGAGGCCAGGAAGATCTGGGCGTTCGGCCCCGACACTACTGGCCCTAACTTGCTCGTCGATGTCACCAAGGGTGTGCAATACTTGAACGAAATCAAGGATTCTTGCATTGCCGCGCTTCAGTGGGCAACCAAGGAAGGTGTCTGCGCTGAGGAGAACGTTCGTGGTGTCCGTTACAACATTCTCGATGTTACTGTAGGTCTTTCTGTCACTTTCTTACTGTGTTCTTCATCTGACGAGTTGATATTAGCTCCATGCCGATGCCATCCATCGTGGAGGAGGACAGCTCATCCCCACCATGCGTCGTGCTTGCTACGCCGCTTCTCTTCTCGCTACACCTGGTCTCCAGGAGCCCGTTTATCTCGGTTTGTCAATCATTCATCAATAATTCATACAGTCGCCTGATGCATTACACTTAGTCGAGATCCAGTGCCCTGAGAACGCCATTGGCGGTGTTTACAGTTGCTTGAACAAACGTCGCGGACAGGTCTTCAGCGAGGAGCAGCGCCCGGGAACTCCCATGTTCACTGTCAAGGCCTACCTCCCTGTCTCCGAGTCCTTCGGCTTCAACGGCGAGCTCCGCTCACATACCGCTGGCCAGGCCTTCCCCCAGAGTGTGTTCGACCACTGGGAGCTTATGCAAGGGTCGCCCATCGACAAGGGCTCCAAACTTGAGGACATCGTGACCAAGATCCGTACCCGCAAGGGTCTCAAGGTATGTTTGCGAGGCTGTTTTGACCAACATAGACTGACGAGGTTGTGTAGCCTGAAATCCCTGCTCTCGATACCTACTACGATAAGCTGTAATGACCGTATGATATGTTGTGCTTTATTTCTGAGATTGAATAGATCTACATTGCGTGTCAAAGACCCGTGGGAACATCATTATTGAGGAATTGAGATTGAGATTGGTTTGTGATTCACTAGTGTCTCCAACCATCGTCGCTGTAATACTTTATCGTCTAAAAATCCACTCGCTTTTCCTGTTCTTCGGTTGTTCGTACCACTACTTTCCATTTTAAATCCACTTCGTCGTTCGCCCCCTCCCATACCGCTCGCAGTAACCAATGGCAGCTTCGCTTGCAGGCCTTTCCGCCTCCGTCACCCGTATTCTATTCTTGACAGGATTTCCTAAGGAACTCAAGACCAAGGACATTCAATCCGCGTTCTCTGATTATGAATCCATGAATGGAGGCTTCAAGATCAAATGGAGGGACGATACCAGTCTTCTCATTGTGTTTCAAGATCCAGCAGTAGGTGAGTAGACAGGTGGCATGTTCCTCTTGCATGGCCTGACCCTTCGCAGCCAAACGTGCTTATTTACAGACAATTGCGTCTCCACCAGCGGTCCTCACCTCTGCTGCTGGTGTATCTGCGACAATTCGGCCCTACGACGGGCCCGACGCGCAGAGTATCATTCAAAATGTAAACTCACGTGGCCAACACGCCAGCAATCCTTCGCGCGCCCATAACGCCCGTTCTGCCTCAGTTTCCGTTTTCCCGCCCACCCGCACTACCTCGGGTACTCAGCCCAACCCTAGCCGCACTAGCCAGCATGTTGCCATCCCTGAACACCCGTCCTCCAGCGGTCGTGAGCCATCACCCACTCTCCCTTCTCTCTCGTCCCACCCCACTCTCAATTACCTTATAAACTCGTCTTTGGGCGAAGCAGTGGCTGGGTCGCACAATAGCCCTCCGTCTGACCCGGCCATCCTCGCGACAAGTCTGCACCCCGACCTCAGTGCCGGAGGACCCCGCATCGGCGACCCTGGGAAACGGATGCTGGGCGCTGCGCTCGGTGTGAGACATCCGTCTCTTGGACCCCGAGTCATCAATGGTGGGGGAAATATTAGCCCGGGAACCAGCCCTTCACAGGGTGGCGGTGTTGACCAGGCCATGAGGGAGGTCCAGAGAGCTATGGGAGGGCTTGTTGTTGCCGAATGAACTGTCATTGGGCACGTTGCGACACCTATGCACCACATCGCGCTTATGGGAGGTTTTATCATTTATCAGTTCAAGAGGGAGGAGGATGTTTTACATAATGTGGCAAATTCCTACCATTCATCTCTGCACCCATAATAATGCATTCCAATCTCTGTTTACGCGTGGGCCCTAGTTCTCCGACGCGGCTGTACATACGTCTTTTGAATTGCGCGCCTCAAGCCATCGTGACACCGCTTCGCGTGTCCTATATTCACAATTCCATCCAGTGTGATCGTCCGACAATATGCGAGCTAATGTTATTTGGCAGAAATTGAGTGGAGCAGGGCCTTGCTTGCAAGTGAAGCATTTGAAGACCATCAACCAGAAATCATAATTTACAGATCCTTAATCCTCATTTGATAAATCTGCGACAAAGTTCGAACGTTCAAAACTTCATATCGGATATATATGGGCGGCTATCGATTTGTCACAGTTCAAAAAAGCTCATCAATAGAAGGCTTCAGAAGGTGTGGCTGATGCTCAGGCCTTTATGAACACCCTGGACTAGGTAGTTGGGAGATCACAAAAAGAGCCTTTTTGGGGTTGGATATTTGAAACCAAAATCAGCCACACATGATATGCGTGCACTCCTTTCTTGTTCGCTGATGGTTTGAAGATTGAACAAAGAAACCTCGACTTACACATGCTTTCGCGGCGGGTCAGTTACTCGCGGGTCGCGATGGGAGTGGAGCACACGAGGCAGGGTATCTTTGTTGCACCCTCTTTTGGCACAATCACGACATCTACATGTCGTAACACACGAGGCTTCTTCTCGCTTCTCTGGCCAAGGACCTCCGAGTACAGCCTAACATGCCAGTCTCACTATCCGAGTCTGAGGCAGGGCCGGTCTGCTGATTTCCCCTGATATGGTGTGGCCACGCATCTGATATCGACGGATCCTACGTTGTGATCAACTTTGGCCCCCTTCCAAGATGTCTGGATTGTCTTGACTCTTTCTGGACTCAATGTTCCACAGCTTTCCAGCGCTGGGTGCCAACAAAGCTGATTCATAGCGTGTTCCAGTGTTCTCTTCTTCCCCTATTGCGGCAATTAACTGCGTGTACCTGAGTTCTGTTGTTGCTACGCCGCGCCTTCATAATAAGGGCATCACAGCTCTTCTTTCAATATGTACAGTCATAGCTGTCCCGCGCCACCGGTTCAAATAAAAGGCCCCATTGGCTGCCCATCAATCGTGGCCTCCCCTTTGGCCCTTAAAGTCTGCCACTGTGCTTTGCTTCACCATCTTTTCCCCACTTCCCCAACAGGCTTTTGTCCACCCGGCCACACTGTTCTGGCACTCCGTCGCGCGGCATGGATATCAGCTATTCTTCCGTTCGCAGCCTTCCTTCGCTCTTTTATGACCTCGACGGGTTTTCTGGCTCCGAGGGGTCCACTCCCACTGATAGTCCGATATTCTACAAACGCGGCGAATCATCCCGTCTTTCCGAGCTGAGACCCGTGTTTCATCCACCAGCCATCGATTTCTATAAAGTGTGGCGAGACGATGGCCTATATGACGAAGAAATATACTCCGCTCCTTATCAGGTTCAGAATCAGGATATAGGAGTCTGGGAAGGGGTGGATGAAATGGATATCGACACGATGCTCTACGGCTCCAGCTCTGCGTCCCACCACGACCCATCGGAGGATGCAGGAGCGCAATGGCCGATGTGGGACCCCAGTGTCTCATGCTCTATCCCCGTCTCCGCAGCCCGATCTTCTCTCCACTGCTCTTCGCCAAGTCAAAGTGCCTTTAGGGTGGTTTGGCGTGAGAGCCCTGTCGAAGATGACCTTTTCGGCCCTGCATCCCCGCTATCATCTGCTGCGTCCAACGATTTCGGTGCTAGTCATTATTCTCTCGCAGGGCCACAGCCGCATAATTGCCATTACGACACCATTGGTTCGCTCTATCCTTATCTTCCCCTTGCATCATCACATCCATCTGCATCCGCTGTATCACCAATCGCATGTTCCACATCTCCTGCATCACCACTATCATCATCAACTTCTTCTCCGGAGTCACCTTCATCGCCAGGTTTTCCTCCCACTCCACCAACCCCTGTCCTCCTTCCGGAGCTACACCAACCTCGTCCCGGGCGACCAATACCTATCATCCCACTCTCCGAGTTGGCGGCTGCTTGCCAGGAATTTTTCGTCCCATTGCCGACAAAAACCACAGATCTTCCCCAGCCGAAACGGTCCCGCGGAGAACCACAGTCATCAGACCAACTCTCGCCTCTATTTCCCAAATCTGACCCTCGTTTCCTTTCGTTTTCAGGCGAGTATGCGTTGCATGACTCACCTCACTTCCATTCTAGCGGCAAGGTCAACGTTGACGAGAGGGGTTCTGCCATTGCATATCCGTACTTTAACAACGGTCTGGACTTCGATAGTTACGGTGTCGACTTTACATAGCATATCATTAATACTTTCTATGCTAAAGTTGGTTTGTATTAACCCAATGCGAGAGCAAAAACGAGTGATTGCGAATGGAAGATGAAAGGAGCTAGCCGGGTCCCAGAAGGTTTCGCATGTACAGGATACTGAAAGCCGACATCGATTAGTTCTAGAACAGTTGCAAGGAAAATTAGGCCCCGTGGAAAGCATGAGTTTGACTTACATCTAATTACAATCCGCCACCAGCTGATGTAGTTCGGATACGGGAAGGCTTCGAGACGTGCAAAAACATTTGATCGGCAGTCTGAAACTGGCGGGCAGGAGAGCGCCCACACAAATCGTTGGGGCTCTTCGATGATAGATGGGTAGAAGGATGACAACCAGAACTTTTGTTCATCTTTCTCGAAGGCGTGGGTCGTAGTTGGATTTTGGGTCGCTTGCTGTGTGAAGAGCTGAAATGGATGACCTGGATATTAGCGCGATCACCAGGCGTGTTAGGGGACGTAGATAGAGTGGGTATGGCTGGAAGATCGACATTATAATCATAGTGCAATGAGGGCAAACGGACAGGGCTTGCTGGACCAAGTAGATCGAGTTGGGAGCAGGAGATGAAACCTGTATCGCTTGGGACAAGACTGTTGACTGTAACAGCATGCTGCGGGAAGGGACCAGGTATCACTTTGCCTTCCTGCAGGATAAGATGTTCCTTAGCTGGATGATATGAGGCAGCTCGATCTTCCTCAGGTTTGTTGAGATCTAGTTCGTCATAGTCGGAAAGCCAGTTTCGAAAGTCTATTTCTCCTTCGTCTCCGAAAGGCACTGAGTTAAAATGCGGCCCGCCACAATGTCCGTGATAGATCCTTGCAGAATTTGCCTTGAACGATATGCGATCGAAGTAATGGTCGGTGTGTTCCTTCATATATGCGCCATATGTTCCTGCCTTTTCTATGATGCCACAAGAGGAGCCGATGTTGTCGTTGATAAAGTTGTACAATTCCTGTCGTTCGGATTGAGACAAAGGACGGTGTTCTTCTATGACTGCTGGAATATTTTGTGGCGATTTTTTGTATGAAGTGTGAGCGCTCGAATCGACCAAATCGCCAAAAAGATCCAGATAGATATCAGGAGTTGCATCAAGCCCAGAATAAAAGGGTTCATCATCGAAATTGTCCAAAACGTTCTCTAAAGGAGTAAACGCAGGGCACGGCGAAGGCGTTCTTCGGGAAGGGCTTTCCATCAGAGGTGCCACTGGTACCGTTCGACGCTTCTTCGTAGGTGGCTTACTGACAGCTGAGGTACAAGTACTTTCGTGGGGAGGGTTTCTCTGGCGCAGGGTCGATCCTGCTATTCTCTCTGAAGCCACCAGTTTCGCATTCCTACAGGCCAAATGTTCAGAACTATCGAAAACTTGCTTGCGCATCGCTGTGGAAGACTTAGTCGTCGGAGCCTTGTGGGTGTCCATAGTGTGAGATTTGAAGGTATGTTTCGCTTGTTCTATGAGCGAAGTTTCGCCAAAGGTTGTCTTCTTATCCACGCAGCGGTCTGCATCAGGAGGAACGCATGGGGTAACCTGGAGCCCGCAGACTCAGCTCCGAGGCCTGCTTGTACCAAGCTATGTAACTCGCACCTTTTCAATTTCGCGTTTTTCGAGTTGTTGTCGCGCCAAAGCTTTTGATAGTCGCCCTCTGGTCAAATTGGTGTGCCTGTCCTCCTTAGCGACTCGGAGGCCTAGCATCCCCGTGAGCAAGCAGTCAAACAAGTTACATCGGGATGAATGCGTGCCTCTTGAGTGAAAATAGTCGTAAATGTGTCGCCTGTCGACCGCGTATCGTTCTTGAATGATTCGTCGGACTTCAAATGACGGCATCTTGGCGCCAGGGTATATTAATGATTCCATGTCGGCTACAATTTCGGGACCAAGGCGAGCTGCCAGACGTTGTGGGTTGACCCTTCTTGTCTTCTGACTCTGAGCTTCATCGTCATCGCTAAGCTCATGAGCGCGTTTCTCTGAAGCAGCAGAGCAGCGTGGGTGGCCAGAGAAAGAGATGGGTTCGGAGAATATAATTGGAGAAAATGAGATATCGCTGTTGTTGAGAGGTTTCGCCATAACTGTATGTTTTCCAAGATTGTAGTTTGTCTCTGAGCAATGACGCGAACCTTTGCAATACATTGTACAAGCAACAGTAAACAACACCATCACGCGCCACAGACGCGTCTTCACGTGATAATCTAGAAATACAAACTCGCCGCAAAAACAACTTGAAGGGAAGTAGTGAATAAATGCTTTGGCAAGGAAGAGTGGAAGCTTACTATCGCGTTTTATCTTGATCTGCGCTTCTTCCATCTTTTTGAACAGCTCTGCATCGCCGATTACACGAGCCGCATCCCTGACTTCTCTACATGTCTCATCCAATCGAGTGATAACTCGGACAATTGTGCCTTCAGCGACATCTGTCAGAGCCGTTATTTGTTCAAATGGCTGATATCGTCAGATTATAATAAGATAGTAGAGGACTAAGGCGCACCATGCCCTTGGCCCATTCGTAGACGACCTCAACTAAGCCGAACTTTAAATTTGAACGGAAGTCTTCAACGGCTACCTTGTGATAGTCCTGGATCCTGCCAATTTTATCGCTGAGGGCTACAATAGCGTCTCGCCCAGCTTCAAGCTTAGGGGGGATAAGAGGTTCCACCTCGGTCTTTTCTTGGAACACAAAACAGGACAACAACGCGACGACCTCTTCCGGTTCATAACCTGCCAAAGTATTTTCCAAGATAAGTTCCGTAAGGACGAGCTCGTTCGCAGAATTTATCTAGGGATCTATATAAGTTGGAATGACAAAGAGTACTTGAAAACCTCACTTCACAAGCCACGCGGCCTTTGAGGAGTACGGTTGAATTTTCGTCAATGAACTTGAGTTCCTGCAACACCGCCACACGTTGCTCGTAATCTGGAATTAGCTCCAGGTTTTGGTCTGATATTGCAAGCTTGAGATTTGCTATGTTCACTCGAAGCATCTTCTCTCCGTGGATCACTGCGTACTTGAGAAGAGAAGAAGACGTGTCAATAACTTCGATAAAACATGGGATTATGCCTCACATGGTCCGTAAAGTCGCCGCACAGTGTGCACGACCTCATCGACAGTCTTTTTGTGATGGAATTTCTAGACTGCAGGAGTTCCTGGAAGTCCATAGCGCGCATTCGATCCCATTCGTTTTCGGGTATCTCACCGGCGGTTTGCCACTCATCGACCAGTACCTGGAGAGCAGCGATCCCATCTTTCATCCGAGATATGAGATGCCTTTCTACGATACTGTCCACCTCGACCTTATGATCAGTCATATCAGTCATGAGAAGGCCGCTTCAGATGAGATGGCAAGCATATCACCTTTATCGATCTGTTGGTCACTAAAGCCACGCTGGTCAGGGGAACAGCTCTTAGCTCGTAAATCCCGTCGCTGACCACCAAGGATTCCGGGGTTGGAGGCCAGTATGGCGGAATTGTTTGATTATCAACATCTGAATACAACCGTGATATCCCATTCAACGAAACAGGTAACACGTCATACTTACCATGGTCTCCACTCTTCGTTTCAGCACTGACTAATGCTAAGACATAGAAAGTCTTGACTTTTTCTAGTAGTCCAGACTCAGTGGTTTGCAACGGGGCAGGCTTGAGCAGAATTGCGGCCGTATATGTTCTGAAATGCTGTATCAAATCAATCAGATGGGACAGGCTGTGCAGAATAGTCGGTGCTTACACCGTCGCCTAAGATAATCACGCGCCCACCGATCATAGATTTAGCACCTTGCGGATGGGTAACAGCCATGCGCAATAGCCTCTGATTTAAGGACACGATGTCAAAGGAATCATCATAGAAATCGTTGATGTCGGGCAAACAGATGTCACAGTCGAGTTTCTGTAGTGTAGAGAGAACCTTCTCGCTCTGAATACAAGGTCGAGGTTATTTACGCCACCATATGTTGTGTGAGATTACTTGCCTCGGTGACCTTCTTCTGTTGGTCAGGCAACAGACGCTGTGACGCGTTTTCGGAGAAACTCCGCTTGATCATCTCTTCAACCTTCAGCGCTTCAACACGGAGAAGGTTCAGAATCATGTTGTATGTCAGCCTAAACTGGGATGACAGCTTTCCAGGCGTGCCGAGCATCATGGTATGTAGGGCGGTTTGCTGTCGATATTGAAAGATTTGTTAAGGGCTGAGGTAGGGTCCATACCAAGTACAGTAGAGACTTACCTCAGGTAGAGAATCGTTGGCGATTATTATGACAGTCCCAGTGGGATCTAGTCCACGGCGACCTGCACGGCCCGCCATTTGTGTGTATTCACCGGGAAGAATCTCGCGGAAGCTGCGCCCGTCGTGTTTCCGGATCCCAGAGAAGACGACACACTTGGCTGGCATATTGACACCCTAATGCACCGTTAAAGACATAAAGCGAATATATCCAGATTGCCTGACCATGGCGAATGTCTCTGTGGCAAACAGGACCTTGACCAGACCCCGAGCGAAAAGGATTTCCACGACCTGATTGAAGGGTGAGTGACAGCATGCAGATTTAGTCAAATGGCAGACTTCTTTGACGAGGGGAAGAAGACCGCCGTGATGCACACCAATACCTCGAGTGAGGAGATCACGCATGCGTCCGATCTGTGGCAGCTTCTTGTCGGATCCTATGAGAATTCGGTTTTCATAACAGGAAATATGAAGGAGGAGAGATTCGCAGACCTTTCAGCCGTGAGAGGGCCTTCTCTATCGCGACGTGAACCTCACTTTTCTCCACTGACGTGCACAGGTCAAGGTTCGTGAGTGTTGCGGCGTTTTCTTCGCAGCGTTTCTTGGAAAACGTGAAAACCACAACGGGAAGAAGAGCCTTTTTCCGAAGGTGACCAAGCAGATGCACATAGAGGTTTTTGTCGACGCTGGCAAAGTTGTTTCGAGGTGCCCCACCTCCACCACCGCCTCCACCACCGCGGCCTCGAGCTGGTGGTGCTGCGCCACGGCCACCACGTGCTGGTGTCCCACCTCTTTGCCCACGTTGCACTGGGGCGGCTCCTCTTGCACCGACACGCTGAACAGGTGGTAACCCTGCGGCTTCTCTTTCTTTGTCTTGTTTACGCCTCAGTGCCTCGCCGGCTTCTTTGTATCTGGACGGCATCAGATATAGGCATTAATGAGAGATAAAAGATGACGTACCCCTGACCCAAAAAATTTCTCTTCGAATCCACAATCTTATAAAGCTCTCTCCCAGCGTAAAGAAAATGTTCCAGTGGAACGGGCCGCTGTGCAGTTGATATAACGTAGATGTCTTTTTTCTTGGTTCGCCTAGAACAACGAATCAGAATGCGGCACTCAAATAAAAAGCAACTTACCCAACCCAATCCGCAAACTCTTTGGTGTTAGGAACAGTGGCCGACAGAAGGATGATGTTGACATGATCTGGAAGCATGATAATGACCTCCTCCCAAACAACACCTCTCTGTAGCCTAAGTGAGCTAGTATTTACCCGGATAACAGCACTAGGCCCACCTCTGCATCGTTCACGTAATGAACTTCGTCAAAAATCACAAACTCAACATCGCGAATGAGATCGGCGCCTTTGTATAGCATACTTCGCAGAATTTCGGTTGTCATAACCAGACATGGCGCTTCTGGGTTGATCTGCACATCGCCTGTCAAGATTCCAACCGAAGATGGAGAGAAAGTCTGCTTGAAATCCCGGAATTTCTGATTAGAAAGAGCTTTGATGGGGGAAGTGTATATCGCGCTAATCCATCATGGATAAGAACTTCAAGATGCGATGTGGTGAGCACACTCACCGTGTCATATGCTTTTCAGCCAAAGCAATGGCATACTCTGCTACAACTGTTTTTCCAGCCGATGTGTGGGCGGCAACAAACACAGAGTCGCCCATCTCTAAATGGTAGACCGCTTGTTTTTGGAATGTATCAAGTTCAAAAGGATACTATTATGAAGTTCAATAAGCAAGACTTAACGTATACACTAAACAGTCACCTTGTGAGCCATTTCTGGTACCAGCTCATGGAAGTTGGATAACGGAGTGTTGACGTCGATAACATGAGCCCAGTCCCGTTTTTGGATATTTGCGCGTTTAAGACGCCGTTGAGGCTTGCTAGGCTTCAGGTGTGTTGTCTAGCCAAGCCTTATAAGAATCTCTGGCTACCATGGCATAGAAAGCAATGACTGACCGTCGTAGGCAAAAGTTCGTCGATCTCGCTGGCCCCGGAGGCTACAATTTCGTCCCTTTCGAGTGCTGAATTTCCGTCTTCAGCAAACTAAGACGGGGTGCTGAGCTTTTAAAAGAAAGAGTGATGAAGAATGCAGGTACCGTATAATTTTTTGGCCTTGACGCCTCCAAATCGTTAAGTGCAATAAGATCCTCGTCCTCAATCTCCTCTCCAGGAAGACGCAAGCCTCTGCTCAGTCCTGGAGGTATAGTTCGAAGTCCCCTGGCTCCCTTATCCTCAGAAGACGAATCATCCGACTTGACCAGTGGATCTTCCAGGCCTCCTGGCCAGAATGGCACGTAGCCAGATTTGCCTCGTACAAAGGTTTTGCTTGGTGCCGGGGCGCGATCTAGCGAAGTAGAGGTGAGGCCCGTCGATGCACGTGGATTCGGTGTCTAAAAGGTGCATTGTAAATATATTGATATGCAAAAAGCCAATTGGACACACCTCAACATAACCTGTAACTCTTCCCCGGAGTCCAGTACGTATAAATGATAAAGTGGTCGGAGGTGACGAAGGGTTGAACGTAAGCAGCGACGGAACAGCTAGCTTACGTTCCCAATGGCTAAGGAACGTAATTAGACACGAAACAGAACGCCTCAGGGATCGCCACTGCACATTTGATACGATGGCAGCCAGTGTTTCGGCAGCGTCTCTCGGGGTAAAAGTAATTTCTCTTCGATTTCCCGGTGAACTTGATCACGTGTCGGTATGCCTGCAAGTTGAAGGTCAAGGAGAAGAGATCGAGCATTGCTAGAGTCTGGATGGACGATCTGGTGAATCAATTCGCGCTGTTTATCGGTGTCCATAAGCAGGCTCGTATGGCACAGCCACCCAATGGCCCGACGTGAGCCGATCATTTTCGATCATCATCACTAGATTGTTCGCTCGTTTCACTATCCTGTGGGCCCGTGAGCGTCCAAACCTAGATCCCTCATAAGCTACGTGGGTTCCTGCCGGTAAGCATTCATGATCCCAAACACCCCATCATGTCGCTCTGGAACTATACTATCGACGACGCCAGTCCTTACGTGTCATACAGTCCCTATGGTCAGTTCAAGACGTCGTCTCCTTAAAGCAGCTTCTGACAGCTAGTTCCTGTATTCCTATATAGGCGATAGTCCCACGGCCATCGACGGGTGGCGGACGTGGTATACCGGGTCGCATTATTTCACCTCTCCAGACCAAGCCAGTCAAGGGGATTCATATCATATCACATCATCGAGAAATGCCAGTACCACTTTCCAGTTTTTTGGTTTGTAACAAGTGATATATTAATTAGGCGCTCATATGTTGAGTTGACGATGCTTCTTTGTTTAGGGACAGGTATAGCATTGTTCGGTGTCACCAACAGTTCCTTCGATATCATCATCGACAAAGGACCTCGAACAACCATAGCTGCTCCGACGTCCTCGAATTCGCTCCTTTACTCCACCCAAAAACTCACTAATGAACTCCACTCTGGTCAGTCAATGATCTGAGGTGGTCTACGGGCTTCTCATAGTCATTTGTACAGTTACACTCAGCGCCCAGCCAACTTCAGCCGGAAACCTGAACCAAAGCTTGGCTTTCGATTTTGCCATCGCGTCGACTCCTCTGGACAACGAGTCTGTGGCTGTTCTCTAAGCCCAGTGACTTATGGCTGATCAATATACAGTGAAAGCTCCCCATTACCTATATTCTACAATAGCAACAATACAACGTCATTCGCATACTCTGGGGATTGGGCCCCTCAAACACAAAGTGGCGTCCCAAATGCCACAGTTACTGCGCCGTTTTACCAAACAACCCAAGTGAACGCAAGCGTCTCATTTTCGTTCAGTGGCGCAAATGCAATAGTTGTAAAAGGCCTCGCCAGTTCGGCAAATGGAATGTACAGCGTAGTGAGTTGTTTGGATTTTGATAATTGATGAAAAATATCTGACCGTTTGCGATAGTCTCTCGATGGACAGACAAACATTTTTAATGGAACTTCAATGTGGATAATTCCGGACGCACTATTATATTTCCGTGCAGGGCTTGACCCAACCTCAACGCATCAACTCAACATAACGAATTTAAGCTCTAGGCTGTGCCTGAATTCAATCACGGTCTTTAAACACGAGCTAAGGAATGCTACTATATCACCTTCTAATACATCGTGAGTAGAAAATTCCGGCCAAGAGGAAGGAGAAGGACCCCGACTGAACCTTCTTTTATAGGGGCAACACAACCTCATCGCCACATCAGGTTTCCTCCACACACATCGGAGTTATTGCAGGCCCCGTGGCGGGTTGCGTCCTGCTTTTAATCGCACTTGGCTTCTTCTTTTGGTTCCGCCGTCGTCGCCGCGCCCAAGGTCTTTACATGCCAGGAGCTCATGGCAAATTGTCATTCTCTAATCCCAAACCAAGGCCGATAGTCCCGCCCCGCCCCCCTAGCGATATCATGAGCCCCATGCTCGCCACGTTCAGCCAGGAGGATCGATCCATATCTGATGTTCGGTCCACGTACACTAGTTCTGACGTTCACTCTTCGACAAATTTATTGAAGGGCTCCGCAAGTCATGGGCGTCGAAGCGTGCGATCGAACACTTCTAGTGACAATGCCCTCTCCATCTCCAATTTAAATCCTATGGGCTCCTTCGCCGGTTGGGAACCCGCACACGGCATGCATGTCCCTCCCATGCCGTCACAATACAGTCACAGTGATTCCTCCAGTCATCGAAGTGGTCCTAGCCTGGGGTCTTCTAGCCAATTATCTGATAGAACGCAGACGACACGTCGCCTGACTGTAGAAACGTCGGTTTCATCTCTGTCAGAATTCGGTTCCCCACGCCGTCGTATTCATGGACAGACGTCGGCGCCTGACTATGTCCCTATGTCCCCTCGAGGACCCTTGCCGCATATCCCCGTCCCTTCGTATGACGCGGCAATGCAGGCTCCGGAGCTATCGCCAGACGAAGTCAAAGATATGGCAAGCCTACGGTTTGGCGAACATGATGCCGGCCAGGATGATGCCTATAGCAGCCGTCGTGCTCGTAGGTATTCAGCCCTTACCGCGCTTACTGCGCCTCCTCAATACGAGCAATGATCAAGGACATCATACATACTTTATGTGTACCATCATACTTCTGCACGTTAGCCATTACATTACGTTTGTATCCATACCTTGTTATACATCTTCATATTTTAATGTTTAGACATGATCAAATGCTACCTACATTCAAGGGGAATGAAGGCGTATGTATATCTAAAGAGAACCCAAGCAGTCATTAGATTAAATCCAGTGTGCAAAATTAAGAACGGTATAAGCTAGAATAACTTGTCTATAATTATGGTACCTCCGCTCTAAGGTAAGAATGGGTGAAGTCCGCAAACATTAGGTATGCTTTTTCCGGGCGTATATACGTCGTATACAGACATATTGATGGGAGGACGCGGTCTTGAGCTCGACCGTTGCATTATGCTGCAGCTCGTCCACAATAGATTCGGGAACACCGCTGCCCAGAAGTAAAGGTCGACCAGATTTGAGGAAAGCCTAAATTTTTAAACATCAGTAGAAGTAGGCATGCCACGAAAATTCGCCATACGCAGATATCGTCCCCCATGGTCATGCCTATACGCTTCATGAAATCATCCTTGGGCCAGTGGGAGGTGGGCATCCAGAACTCTTGATATACAGGATCCTCAAGGGCTGGGTGATTGGTTATCCACGACTGCAAATTATCTGCGGCGTCAACGGATCCACCAGAAGATTTGATGGCGATCTTGGCGAACGCCAGCCAGCGTGGCCACCACGGCTCTTTAATTTCATGTGTATTGAGAACGATTCGTTCATGGTTGGGGGTGTAGGCATGGAAGTCCCACTCGACAATGATAGCGAGACCCCCCGGTCGCAGTACTTTGGTGATTTGGTCAATGAGCGTATAGAAATCTTTGATCTATGAAGCGCTGCGTGAGTAAGCATAAAAAGTATGAGATACTGCGGACGCACGCCAGACGAGATAAGTTGAGAATGGACAACATTGAAGTCCCCATAGAAATGTTCAAGACCTAAATTTATGTCGTCGACTTCGCTCCTAAAAGGTCGTCGCGATCAGCAGTTGGCAGTAGAGAAAGTAAAGACCTCACACCTGCAATTTGGCGGCATTGTACTGACACTGCAAGATGAGTCTAAGACCTCGAGAAAAATATGAGCAGGAGCTTACAGAGATTGCATTGGGACTAGATCGACTGCCACAGCCTGGCAGTGCGGGAAGTCACGCGCGACGTCTAAAATCCTGCGTAATAGTCAAAATTGTGGCGTCGTTAATAGAAAAATATACTCACCAAGATCCACTGCCACACCCCAGATCCAAGCACGCCTTGGTCTCACCTGGCACATCGTCTGCCATTATTCCGAGCATAGGGGGTGGGTAGTTTCCCATGCACTCTTTGAACATCAAGTGCTGCTGATCTGAAAACTCCATAAGATCAGTACTGAGGCACGGAGTACCTTTACGAACTTACCCAGTCGGTCTAGCTCCTCGTCGTCTGCAGGCAGCTTGTACACCTCTGAATAATTGTTGATAGCCCGCCCAAACTCCTGCCGCACGGCCTGGGCGCGTATTGAGCTTGACATAGAGAAAACAGACGGTGCCGGCGATCCTGAACGCATCGAAACATCGTAGGATGTGTGGGAGCTAGCACCGACGCTCGGAGGAGGACTGAACGGAGGCAAAGAAGCGAGGGATTCAGACTCGTCGAAGTCGCTCTCAGTGTCGTACGAGTCAAGGTAGGACATGACTGACCACTCTTGCAACCGGCGTACAGTCGCGTGAAAGGTCGTGAAGCAGACTATATTTTATATAATAAAGTTGTGGACAACTCCGATAGCAGAACGGCGGATATTGGACTCTTCCTCCGGACAGATGGCCCCCGATCTATCTGTACCTGAATAACACGTGACTCATCTCACACTTGTCACACGCCGCTCTTCTCTTGAGCCGCTCGTTATTCGCTCATCCGAGTTCCTGGACGAGTCCATTCACTGCCAGGCCATCAGACTTAAATCAGACTTACTACTTGTTACCCAAATTATGGCTCGAACTATATGCTTGGCCTTTGTGCATACACCTTGCCAATGATTCTCACTTTCGAAGATAATTCGGAGAAGTTTGAGAAGAGGTTCTATCACAGATATTATACATCGTCGGATCTTCCTCTCATCCCCGATTGGCACCTTATTTTTGTTCGACCCCCGTGCTCAGGCAAATCGAACTTATCTAACCTTTTCGATAACATAGAGACCGTCTTGGCAACAGGCTAACCTGACCTGCTGAGGACTGATCATTTTCTCGCTGGAGGCAGGCCTCGCCACTGGGCTCTGACACACTTTTTCACGGGCAGGGCTGGACTTTTTATTATCTCTAATAATACCCACTTACGCGATATATTGCCTGCGCTTTTGCTTACTGGCTCCGGAGCAGGCCAAGAGCATGTAAGCCTTCAAGTTCAGCAACGAGGAATTAAATTCTCGATCCCGAACTGGACTTTTCTGGCCACATCAAGTCCAGTATGCTGGCTTTTTATCGGCGAACGCCAGCCCGCCGCCTTTCTGAAGGGAAGCCAGCGGAGCCCTGATAACAGGGATGTTTTCAGAAGATTGACAAATACAGCGCTTTCAATTTGTTTCCTCCTGCTTCCATGGCAGCGTCGCCTCGAGATTGCAGCTGTAGCCACACTCTTGCTTGTCTTAATCATGTCCGGCTTTCTATCCCTCATCGCAGCACCGAAATTCCGAAAAGAACTACTTCGATTTCATTGGAACGGCGCTGGAGGTTAAGACCACCACGGGTTGGCGACCCGTGACTCACTGGGTCCAGTGGTTAATTTTCCCTGTTCTCAGCACGTTGGCGTCCCTTCCAATGGACACACCGAATTCTTCTCTTCTATTTCCTTGAATTCCGCATCTATTGGTGGCGCTACTTCTCTTCGTCGAGCCAAGATTCCTCCGCGCTTACAGTCTTCTTTATTTGAACCATCATGGTCGCTTGGCTTGTGAGCCATATGGGCAGCCTTTCTGGTCTTCGATGTAGGCATGGTGACAAAAGTAGTACGGTGATAACCGAGGTCATTGTGAGTTGAAGATCCTGTCAGAGTTACGAGCCTCTTTATTCCCAGATCACTCGTTTAATTGCCCCTTGCCCTGGCCTGCCCACTCTGCGCATTCGTCGAGGGAAGGTTAGGCAAGGGTTGTGTCGAAAGTGCCTCCGACATATACCCAGTTGAGAAGCCAACACCAAACCTACTTCGACTAAGCGATCGAGGTAAAGAAATGAGTGGTTACACGCTACAGAGAGCAATCGCATGCTGTTAGCACTACATACTGCATGCAGCATATCATCGACATATCATCGACCCAAGGTCTCCGAGAAGACAAGATATGATGAGCTATTTATAACATAAATACACGAATATCAATACTAAACTGTCACCAGCCGAACCCGGGCAATAGTTGGCAGTCAATTAATTATAGAGGGCTGTACCAAGCATAACATCCGCTCAAACGAAATACCAGTGTCACCGGAGGCTGCGCGGCTTGAGAAAGACGAATAGAATGACTCAGTGGTCTACAGCCCGTGGGCCCAGCGTCTGAAAAACACCTATGGCTTCTTCAGAGCCGCAAATCGCTTCATAAGAGCATCAAGATCGTCCGGGGGAGGTTTAGGGCTCGACCCCGACGCGTCAGAACTTTGCTTTGCGGACGAATAGGGAGGTGGCTTCCCTGGGCCATCCTTTGTGGTCTCCGGATTGTCTTCAGTTGACGGTGCCACATTAGGGAGTTTGGTGTCACCCAGGTCCAGGTCCGGAGTATTTCCCTTCTTTGCGTCCTTTGACTCGTTGATAGTTGGCGTCGTTTCGACATGGGAAACTGAATCCTACATATACAAACGAAATAATTTGTCACCATATGGAATGAGAATGACACGCATGGATGTATGATGAAGCGGCTAACCTTAAGCGCGGCTTCCGTGTTATCCTCGACATTCCTTGTAGGTGACCAATCAACACTATATCCTTTCGCGATCTCGTGGAGGTACGCATCGACAAGCTCCGATGAGGGCGTGGCAATGTCCAACTTTCGTATGATCTTTCAAACATAAGATGAGTAACATGCTCAACGGGTGTCAAATGTCCGGGCGGGAAAGAGAACTCAATAAAGATCAACCTACACGGTCACTGACGCAACTGTCACGATTCTCCATCACTGCGAGGGAGAAATCGCGTCCATATTTATGCATGAGAATGTCTCGCAGAATATGAAGCTCTAAGGGGGAAAGAAGAGCGTATTTATTTAGGCCAGTATAAAATTACTGAGGGTGCAGAACTCACCCTTGACCTCGGTCCGCGGAGCAGCGTATACGATGCTACATACGCTCTCCTTGACGCCTGAGAGATTGGATGAGTTTTTTTGGGATAAGCCTTGGGAATGGCCCACCTATGTCGGGCTCTCGAGAGCTGAACGATGGCCTTCAGGATTACTTCATTTGGAAGGTCATTTCGGTACTCACTTCTGATCAAGTAGCCCGAAGCGCGCGAGCAGCATCTCGCAATATAGCTCTAAGAGTTCAAGAAGCTCCACATGTATATCCTCGTGGATGACTGAAGTCACAGATCGTTCGTTCGCACTGACTGGATTCTCATAAGGGGCAAATGACATGCGTACGTGATTCGACTTTGATTCGGGCTGTTTCAACTTTTCCTTTCTCTAGAAGCGTAGCGATGTCGCGACGAGTTGCCTTCGCCTGGGCTTCCTTCTTCTGTTGGAGAGTTCGGGTACGTTGCACAGAAAGTCTGAATCCAATGGATCATTCAAAAGGTCGTCAATTTGGGCGAAGCTAATCTACCGAAGTTGAACCTGTTTCATTGTAATTAATAAATGATGTCAATTAAAATCTACTAATCGAACACTCACTTTGGCCTTAGGGGCGTTCCAGGGTGGCATTATAACTTGTGGTAGTCTCCGTGACGTGTTCGTCCAAGATCAAGTTTGCTGTGGTATGTTGTCTTCGGCAATTGATCGCAGTATTTGTAATCGATCAACCGATCGCAGATCACGATCTGAGATCTCCGATCGGCTGCGATCTCACCGCAAGCATGTGCGGTGACTCAATAAGATGCCTTTTTCAGCCTGAACGGTGGCGGCCACATTCATTTTGCTCAATACTTCTTCCTAGTACTTTCCACGCACTGCATTATAGCGAATTGTGTGACAGCAACCCCCGGGGGTGTGTTACGAAAATTTCGGGTTACCGGTTGGCAACTGGGGGTCCGTGACGCGTTACGGAGGGTCAAAAGGTAACCGAGGCGCCGCAAGCCCACCCAGAGAGGTCATGTTAAGGTTAGGATTGTGACATTGTTAGCAACCAGGGCCCGTTACGCATTACGTTGGGCAAAATTAAAAACTTTTGAGGCGTTACGCGATGCGGTTTCAACCATACAATTCGCTACAGTACTTCATTCAGCTCTTGCGGGATCTTTATACTCTCATCTTCTTTCATTTTGTCGTTCTCGTCGTAATCTTCGGCGATCCGGAGGATTTCTTTCCGGACATCCATCGCCTCGCTCGTTAAGTATGTCCAATGCTCAATATCAAAACCGCGTGATGTGTACAGAGCCTCGCGCCGTGTTGAGATTGAACGATGCAGGACCGAGGTGTATGACACCTCTCGCCCTTGGTACAGGAACCTAATGTCGGTGTCAAATTTGTGATAACCGTGAGTGTACGAAGTCAAAATACCAGAGATAGCCACAAATAACTGTGGACAGACCGGACAAGTACGTGATTGGCTCCATTACATCCCTGTGTACCGTCCTCATGACCTGTCCCATATTTGAGATTGAATGGAGCGACTTACCATCCGTAATCCCAAAAGGTGAGCCTCGCCACTGAAGCCCAATATACAATAAGCATACCGAATCCTCCCATGGCCATGCGCCTCGCCCCTTTATGTGCCTCATGGTCACACTCAATCTTGAGATCCTCCATGTCCTGGAGCTCCTTCTCTATGTGTTCTAAGCGCCTGCGCAAGAAGCGTGTACGGTCCGCAAGTTTTGGTATTTCGACGACAATGATATGGTCGTCAGCATTTGGACCGTGGGACGTTCCGGAGAATGTGAAGCAAATAGAAAATGTTGCAGAGCGAGCCACATCCCTGATGAAGTCTCCGATATCCGTCGAATCTGACCATTTGTAGCTGCGCCCAGATGATGAAGTACTACGGTAAGTGATTCTTTCTGTGACGGGTTCGATGGACGCCAGTATAAGTTGGCTGATATAGGACAGCGGCTGGGACGGATGGAGAAGAAATATAGTCGGCGGTAATTGATTCTCGTCCTTTCTTGAAGGGCCTGACGCATGGACGCGTCCTTCGGACACATTCAAGCTCTCAAGGGGCAAAATTAGCTTAAACAAACGAGACGATGTCGGCGATAATTTTCCTACTGGAAGGTCAGCATGAGTTCAATTGTCGGGCTTGAATGGTGTACACCTTTACCATTGCTGAGATTGTCCAGATGTAGAGAGTCGTTGGAATTGAGATGAGCTCTCCTCTGTCCAGCAGCAAATATCATAGTGTCAAGGAATGAGCATTTGGACTGAGTCGTGGCTCCAGAGAGGAAGACACGAGATGCGTAGTACGTCATAGTGCGAGTTTGGTGCCGACAGAGGGAAGACAAATAGAATTTCCGTGGGGATGTATTGCTTCCGAGATGGCCTAATGTGCGCCACTGAGCAATGGGCATGGGCATAGAGCACTAGAAACTTGTGGATGAACAATATTGAACCGAAGTTGAATTGAAGTGGCTGCGACAGCCATGGAAGAAGGATATTGATCATCGACGTCATTATATTAATAGTCATCGGGCATATCTATTACGTCATATGCAAGCGTCAACTTGTCGAGAGAGATTCCGTGAAAAGGTCTATACTAGTATGTGTACGGTATCATATATTAGGGGTCAAAAATACTCGCGTAACAGTCGACGCGCCCACATGACAATCCTCCAGTTGGCGCCTTTGCTCCCACTCCACTGGTCCGTCTCTGACATACCCTGCACATCTGGAAATACAATGGTCCTTCTATGTTCCTTGAATACGAGGCTGCCAAGAGAGGCTGGATGAGCATCGTCAGAACGGATGACGTTTCTTTTCCAACGAGCGATGTAAGTTCCTGTCCAATATGTTCCGTATCCGATTTCGACGTCTTGTAACCGTGGATGAGCAAGAGCGATCGATTCGATAAACTGTAGTGCTTCCTGCTGCTGCGTAGGTGTATCTAGATTACCGTGATTGAGTTTAGTGGACATGCGCAGGTTCTCTATTCGAGGTGGCAATTGTATGTTGCGAAGGGTGATATACAGAAGCTGCGAATCACGTTAAGTCAATTACAATGATATTTGTGCAGAATATGCGAACATACATTCACGGTTGTGTCTGTCGAACGTTGGTGGCCTTGGAAGGATCCCGTGGCGCGAGGGCTGTCGCCGGATGTTACTTCCAGAGACTTCAAGAGTGGAAAAGATGTGATGGTCGTCAAGAGCTCGACGGTGATGTAAGATATGGATATATGGAATGCCTCCAGAGTAGTGTTGAAGGATGAAAATTGCCGGAGCGTATTTGCAAGGAGGGAAGGGTTACAAAGTCCGGGAAGCTCGTCCAAGCCCCAGATCAGAATGTCCTTGATAGGCCGACCTTCGCAAAAGGTCAAAAGCAACGTATAAGGGCCTTCGTATATGGAAAGGAGTGGCAACGATGAGGGAGGTAAGTGAGGGACCTTGATTTCTCGATGCTCCTCGTTGATTGAATCGGCCGGAGCAAAGATTCGGAGTTCTTGTAGAACAGGACAGTTGACCAAGGCTTCGGTGAGTTCTGGAGAGGGCAGAACAAGGAATGGTATGCGAAGGACCCTGAGAGATGTGAATCGATCCATCATCACCATCGTGGAGAGAAGGCGCATGCATGTGTCAGTTCTGGGAACAGATATATGCTGGATTTGCTCTGGATGGAGAACGAGCGATATTGACACTTGTGAAACCCCCAAGGAGTGTTCCTCGTGGATAGAAGGGTGGTTGGTCACTTCGCCTCCCCACGCCCATTGATCCAGATCCAGGTGCCGTATGGGGAGTGGCAATGGCCGAGCGCCATCGACGGTACACGAGTTAATCCACAACGTCCTGATGGGAAGTCTCTGGACAGTGTCCCACCATTTCGTCGAGAAGTTGATACAATGCCAGGAGAGGATTCGCAGATTAGGAAAGAATGGCAAGGCTTTGATGACCTCATTAATGACCAGATCGGGGTCGAGATAGTCCCTCACATTGCGGGGTGGGAAACCGTATCGAGAGTAGGGAGAGATCCAGCAGTGCTTGACAGCTGAAGCGATGTGTGGGGAACGATAGAACTTGAGGCGTTCCACGGTTCGATCAAGATACTTGCGTGGACGGAGGATGCGTCGGTCGACGTTATAAGCCAGAAAGAAGGGAGAGACGTCTATGACGACGAACATAAGTGGCTGGGCCAGCCATCGGAAAGGCGGGCAAGTTAGAGTCAGAACTTGAAGGTCTGCAGTTTGGAGATGACAAAATATGTTGAGCCACAACTCTAAAGGCAGTAGCTCTGTAGGCCCCTGGCGCATAGCGGATTTCATGGGCTTGTTAGAGCTGCGAATCTTGTGGTTTACGTCCTTGCAGTTATCGTCATGTTGAGAGGTTGCCATCTGGTTGGCAGGGGTAATGTTAGCTTTTGGCGGGGTGGCATGCGCATAACCGCAATACGCTGTGAACTCGCCTACATGCACTTGTCTTCCCTGCGATTCAGGACTCGTCGTCCAGAACTCGAGAGGTGATGTAGGACTGGGGCAGAGTAAGGCGACAGTAAGCAATCAAACGCTATCATATAAGGCGCGTGGCGTTCAAGCCATCGTTCATTATATCCATCTGGCGTTGTTTGAGTACGCTTGGCACCGTTCTTCTGTCGCGCTAGGCAGCTTTTCGTGCAACGTCATTCCTTTCATCCCCTTCTCCGTCATTCATTTCCACTCATAATTTCAGCGTTCTCTTTGCAGAGAAAGGCCTTCTATGGGTTCTGATTACAAGGCAGCCAAGGAGGGATGGGTGTCTGATCTGACTGGCTCTACCGTACTCCATGTAAATCTGATATCCTCCGTCGCGCTAGTGAGTTCCTCCTCCTCTGCATCCAACTTTCCTGACCGCCAGCCACAGTGTTCCATTGCGTTGTACTCCGCCCTTGCCTCTCGAACAACGCCCCTGAAGCCAATATCATTCCCGATCGCATGGATGATTCTGGTATTGCCACTCCTCTTGTCAATGACTCTCTTCGCAAACTCCCCGGCATGGCTTTCTCTCTTGTTGCTGGTTCCTACTGGCCTTCTCCTTCTCCTCCCTCAACAGCCCTTGGGCACCCCACTGCCGTCTCCAGGAAGTCCACGGCCACGACAATCCAGTACACAACCTTCACTCACACCGCAGATTCCAACTCTGCCTGCCGTGACCGTCTACAGAGCGCACATGATGCTTATGACCATCCTCGGGATACTGGCTGTTGACTTTCCGGTCTTCCCTCGCACGCTCGCCAAGTGCGAGACGTTCGGCGTGTCATTGGTAGATACACTGTCGTTAATATACCTGGAAATACATTTTGACTGGCTTATCAATTCAAGATGGATCTCGGTGTCGGTTCTTTCGTCTTTTCGCAAGGGCTCGTGTCTGCAATTCCCATCCTTAAGAATCCTTCATACCTTTCCGCGCCGGCAGTCCCCAAGATACTCAGCGTGACGTGGAAATCGCTACCTATCATATTTTTGGGTGTCGTACGCGTTCTCCTGGTGAAAGGAACTGAATATCCTGTGAGTGAATTGGTTCTGACAAGGGTTGCCGCGCACCAACCGTATCATCAGGAACATGAATCGGAGTACGGTACCCACTGGAATTTCTTCATAACACTGGCTCTGCTTCCAATCTTACAAGTAATTTTGCATCCCATCATCAAACATATTCCAATCGCTCTTCTAGGGGTATTAGTGGCTTCTGGTATGACAGGACCGACTTTACCCCGCTTCATTAAAAGCTGACGCGTCATTAGCTCAGCAGATGACCTTGTCGTCTCTTGGAATGCACGACTTCCTGTTGAACGCTCCTCGAACTGGAATCATCAGTGCCAACAAAGAAGGATTTGTTTCTTTGGCAGGTGAGTGCCCCCTTGGTTTGTCTGGAACGCTTTCTGAAGGCCAGCAAGGCTACTTGGCTGTACACCTTTTTGGTTTATCTGCTGGAACAATTATACTTCCACCCTCACCGAAGTATTTCAGCCGGGCTCTCAAAACACAAGGCCGTGCACGGAGAAACAGTGATCCCAACGACAAGCGGAATACACTATTCGCACCACGCGAAAATGACCACACCGCTATCGAGCTGTTCTCATACACAGTTGTGTGGTGGACTCTTCTTAGCTTGCTGAAAATTTTTGGAATTGGCGGTGCTGATGTATCGCGCAGAATGGTATGTATTTCGTTTCCTTTTCGGCCAATCTGACGATCCCCCAACCGCAGGTCAATATACAATACATCTTCTGGATGGCCGCATTCAACACTAGCTTCATCTTGGGGTATCTCGTGCTCGACATGTCCTTCAACCCCTCTCGTTCCGTTTATTCGCAGCAGTCGAAGTTGAAAGTTCCTGTAGACAAACTTGACACCAACCACTCGGATCTCCAGCAACACATGCAAGCTGCCCCACCACTGCTCGAGGCAATAAACAAGAATGGGCTGGTGCTGTTCCTAGTGGTGAGTTCGCTTTTACGCTAGCCCCACAACTGCTTACGTCTGTTTACCAACCAAGGCCAACGTGGCGACAGGGTTGGTTAACCTCACAGTCCAGACGATGTATACATCTGACCGATGGGCAATGACCATTTTGAGCGGGTATACATTTGCCTTGTGCTGGTTTGCATGGATATTCCGTGGGACGAGGCTGGTGCGATTGTAGCCAAAGTCGGACAATTTAGATTTCTTTTAAGGTACATTTCGATAGTGCGAGCTGCAGGACTCCTTACTTTCGCGCGGTTAAAAGAATGGCATGACTTGGGGATCGCGAGGAGTAGGCAGGGGTTGAATTAAAGGTGTAGAGTGCGTTCGTGTGGGTCGCGAGCACGCAGTAAAGCCATTAATCGAAAGGTATCAGGAATAGTCAATGGATACAGTGTCCTGCTGTCGTCACTCAGTGGTTTGGCGCAATGGATAGTAACCATGTGTAACTCACTTCTCTAAGTCTACCATTCGCCAACACCCATGAACGCAGTTTTCCTACTTCCCACGATTTTATAGCCCCGTGGCGCCTTCCTCTCCAACCTCTGCTCTCCTGCCGTCTTGACTTGCGACGCCGGCACATTATGAACCTCGACTAACTCTTTCACTCGTAGAATCTTGCCTGCCGCCTCTGGGGTATGACGATGATATACTGTTTGCATGCGGCGGTGGATACCCAGGGCAATAAGTGTACCCTTGATTTTGTCACCGAGGGAAATGGCGGAGCGACGAAGGGTGATTTTATAGTGTGTCATGGGCTCAGGTTTTGAAGACTTGGCGGCTGGAGGGGGGGGAGTAGACGCGGATGAAGTAGGGGCATGTGGCGTAGTTGTAAGAGAGCGAGAGGCATTGCGCCACTGAGTTTGGAGAAGTCGTCTAGATGTGGACGCCATTGAAGCCATTCTGATACGCTGAACCACGAAACAGACAAACTTTGAGAATTATTTCCGAGTGTCAATGCCATCATCCTCTAAAACAAGCATCTACAAATTTTACAAAGCACTTCCAAAATTGGAAAAGCTTCTGAGGAAGTTAACGTTTCGAGCAAGAACTTGAAGGTACTTGGCAAACTTGTTGCCTACAAGAATTGCTCTACAGACCATGTAGGCTTCAGTTTTCCCTGTAATGGAAGAACCTTCAAAGTTGCCCGCCATGACCCTACCAAGCCTTCTAGCCGGTTCATATGTATGCCCACTGGATCCCGATACCTTCGACTCGCAAGGGTCCCGACTCGTAGATGAAGAACATGGATTGTCTCATTATTGTCCAATGCCTGGATCCGGAGTGGGTGGATTATTGAAATTCGAACCCATGATCATGAAAGGCCCTGAAGGACCTACTTATAGAGCTGTCATCAATCCATCGTCGGTCAACCGGTCACGATGGACAGAAAGGGCAACCCTTGTCCTTGTGCTGGAGGTGTACTAGTGTCGACCCATGTAGAGTAGAATGGACTAGAAGAGGGACTAGTATACCTAACTATTCTGGGATTGTGATGGTGTATGAGTAGTAGAGCTGACAAGCCAAACTGAAATAGAGCGTGTATAGATGTCAGCCTGCATCTTCTGACTACGACTATATTCGTTTCCTCCTTCATGGCCACCTATAGTTCTTCGTCGCAGACACAGCGCCAGTCGCTCTATGTCAACGTCGACGCTTATTCATACGACAGCGACGTCCACAAATCCCCGCAATCAACCTCCCCCGCAACCTCATCCACCGATCTCAGCATAGACACGACCACAAGTAACAGTTATGATAGTGGCACACCACTCTGCATTGTCCTATGCATGTACGACTGGTCCTCGGACGACCCCGATCATCTCAGCTTTACTCAGAACGAGATCCTTGATGTCGTGAAGCAGGAAGAGAGCGGCTGGTGGGCCGCGATGCGGAGTGACTCCGAAATCGGCTGGATACCTCAAGCCTACGTGGAACGCCTTCCGGAAGACATGATCGAGAAGCTGCGAAATACACAGAAGGAATATCGGTGCAAGGAGTACAACGCCGAGCAACTGTACAACCAAGGTTTGCCACCTTATGAGCCATTCCCACCTCTGTCGCCATCTCCTCCAAGCCCACAAGTTCCTAGGCGTGAGCGCGATGTGCGTACACATTTGTTTCACCGTATCTCAATCCCTTAATGGCATTCATAGGCATCGGCCCCACAGTTGACACTCTCCACGAAGACAAGAGAACTAAATGTACAACGGGGCCTTGACTCTGATTCGACCTACCGCGTCGTATTCCAACGAATCCAGAGCGACCAAAACGCATCATCGCATCAGGCCTCAACGCAACGACCACCGTATACATCATCCTACTCGCAAAAGCCAAGCCAATATATCTCCCCCATTGAACCAGAACCACCACAAACCCGCATTCGAGCCGGCACCCTACCGATTTCCACTGTTGCCGTCGCTCCGAAACGCCGAGACGAACCTGCCTCCGCAACAGTGCTTAGGCCATTGTATGGGCTCAATCGGCCCGACGTAGGCTTCTCCAAGTCTAGGAATGCCATCGAAGGCCTGATAAAACGAAATGGCTCGACAAGAGTAACACAAGCCTTTATAGACGAAAAACCTCTTCCTCGCATTTCTGAGCCGTCGTTCCTGAAGCCCATGTACGCCGACAAATTGGAGAAGGACGAGAATGGTCAATTACGCTTCGGGACACTAGAGGCCCTGGTCGAGAAACTAACGAGTGAAAATGCGGCGCCGGATATCCAGAGTGAGACTCCATCGTACACACGTATATGCCTTTCTCTCTGACCGTTTCCTTCAGATCGCATCGAGCACAATCAGTTTCGCAGGGTCTTCCTGACGACATTCCGAACGTTCACGACCGCCGACGAATTGTTTGACATGCTGGTTGAGATCTATACAGCCGATCATCCTGAAGACCTCAACTCCGCCGAATTCGAGGAGTGGAAGAAACATAAAATTACGATACAAACACATGTCCTCGAGGTCTTCACAGTATGGCTCACGGACCACAGGTTGCTGCAGGACGATGCCCAGATCGCACAGAAATTGACGGAATTTTTGGGACTTATTCTATCACCTCCTCTGGCGGCGGCGGCTCGGCTTCTGAAGAAACAAGTTGAGCGCCTGGTATGTTTACTCCCGTTTCACCATTTTGTGCGGCTCATAACTGTCCATATTTAGACTTTCAGCATCAACTCGCCTACGTCGCCAAAGAGGAGCAAGAAGTCAAAAGCGCACAGGAACGATCTCCTTCGCCTCGACCCCGTCGATATTGCAGAACAACTAACACTGATCGAATCGAAACGTTACGTCAAGATCACTCCCAAGGAATGTCTCTTACATGTCAATAAGCAGGCATCGGCGTCAAATCTGGCAGAGTTTTGCAGTACACACGACAAGATAGTAGCGTGGGTCAAGACCAGCATTTTGAACAACGACGCTCTTGGAAGACGTGCTAACACCATCGAGTTCTGGATCAAGGTGGCAGAGGTATGTCCCATCAGCCTGGGTCTCAATGCTACATGTAGCTGAATACGAGCCGTGATACAGAAATGCAAAGCTATGAACAACTTTGCTTCGATGAGCGCGATCATCAACGCGCTTTCCAGTACTGTCATAACTCGCTTGCACCTCACTTGGGCGCACGTCGGGCGGAAAACTGCGCTGGACGGGCTCCTCAAACACAACGAGCCGACCGGAGGTTTCTCGGGTTACCGAAATTTATTGCAAACAGTCGAGGGCCCCTGTGTACCATTCATCAGCATGTTTCTGACGGACCTCGTGCACATCCAAGACGCATTTGGCGACGAGCCCGGAGGACGTATTTGCTTCCTACAACGACAACGGTCCTACGAGACCATCACTTCGATGCTGCAGTTTCAGTCCCGAAGTCCTGATATAGCGGAGAGCGAGAGCATCGTAGGCTTCATCATGCCGTGCCTTCAGGCGAACGCAGACAAGGACAATAACTGGTTCTGGGCGAAGAGCCAGGAGGTGCAGCATCAGGAGCTTGCTCACGCGGATATTAGGAAGGGCCTTGAGGCGGCTGGTTTCTGAACACTCTCGTCGCCCTTCTACTTTAGATGCCTCTTTTCAGCTTTCGGGTTTAGCAGTTTGGAGGTGGACGCTATCTTTTATTCTGATCTATGTTTTGCTCTGTACTCATCTTCGTTGTATTTTTGGCCGTCTCAGATATTTCGACACCCCTATTTACGAACTTTCACGACACTATATATCAATCAACCTGTAAATAGACAATGGCACCCATAACGCGTTCGACCTTTCACTTTGACCACTGGTAGTACTAGAATCGTAGGGTTAAGCGTTAAGTGATTATTCAATGAAGTTTCAGAGAATCATGCACGCATGAATGACAAAATAAAATATGGAATCCCATGTTGTATAGAAATATGTATATCCCAAAAGGTCCGACCAAGCGAAAGCGACGAAAGTATGCACTAAAAAGGAGTATGAGGTAGTCCTCGTGTATAGAGGAAACATGAGGGTGGGTGGGTGATAAACAAGTATTTAACAGTTGCAAGCCTCGTTCTGGCCCTGCGCACCGGCTGCCTGTCTGTTGAGGTCAACGCCTGATCTTGCGCCCGTCGCTGCCCGTGCTGCACCGGCCCGGGCCGAGGGCGGGGCTGTCAGAGGGAGTTTCTTGGCTGTGACACAAGATAAGCACGACGACAAGGAACATGGATCGTCAAGAGGACTCACCAATGGCCGTGAAGATATCCGTCACACCGTCGCCTGTCTTTGCACTAGTCTCTGCCCACATAAGACCCTCCTCCTCTGCGTATTTCTTTGCTTCTTCCTCAGTAACTTGCCGACGAGCGGATAGATCAGATTTGTTTCCACAGAGGGCGATGACTATTGATGGATCAGCTTGGCGTTGGAGTTCGCGAATCCATGTTCGGGCCTTCTCGAGTGAGGCGGTTTGTGTGATATCATATACGACAACGGCGCAGTTGGCGTTTCGGTAGTACATTGGTGCCTAAGCAGGGATCCATAAGTTACTCAAATGGTCGGGGCCGCGGGATAACGTACAAGTGACTGTTACAAGTGTAAGGCGTTAGTAGTCATTATCAGGTCGTGTGCAGCAGGGCGTACTTTATATCGTTCTTGACCAGCAGTATCCCTGCAGCACTTGTGTAAGTATGAAAGCGGTCTTCCAGCATGCGGCGCACCATATCTCAAACTTCACTGTAGTTTGATCTTCAAGCGTAACTGTCTGTGTCAAGAAGGCGGCTTGCGTGGCGAGTGTCAGACACAAGACCGCGAGTAGAAGCCGCATGCAAACCTCCAATTGTGCTCTCCCGGTAGTCATCGAACTGATCCTTGACAAATCTCAATACTAGACTGGAGAGAATTGAGATGATGCAACGTTTCCAAGACATCATAGAGGTACCTTGACTTTCCAACGGCCGACTCGCCTGGAAGAAGACAGTGATAAGCTGATAGAATATGCTGAGAGGTATATATTGGTGCTCACCGAGGAGAACGAGTTTGAACTGAAATTGTTTGGACATGAGCGCAGTGGAGGTGGAGTGATAGCACCCGCAGCGCCTGAATTGGATAATGAGCTTGCTTGTGACCACACGGCAACTCCCGAAAAGCTTTTTTGTTTCTTCCACCCAGGACACCGCTTCATCCCAACCACCATCAACGCCGCCACTCTTATCCATCTTGCGTTGATCACTTTTGAGTCCTGAGATTTGAGCTACTTGCTGTATTTTCTTATCGCTCGACTTCCGTGGCTGCTCTCCTTTTCTCGCACACCCCATCCGGCCACGTCACTAAGACTCGTATTCGCAAGCCCGCTCAACATCAGACCATCTTGAACCTATAAAACAGCGAATGAACCGTCATCATCCCTACGGCGGCGGCTTTGAGCCCGCTAGGCGCGGTGGCTCACCCAATGGCCCTGGCCCCGACCGATCCCATCGCTACCCAGAGCGAGGTGGCCCTCCAATGCGTGGTAGAGGCTTCGGGCGGGGGCGAGGAAGTTACGGCAGTTTCGACGGAAATATAAGCCAACACGACCCGTATGATCAAGGCCAGCCCCAGGGCGACATAGGTCCCTACAGTAATTATGAAGCCCCTGCGCCGCAAAACCCCTACTACCAGAACAATTATGGCGCTGCTCCTCCTTCTGCATCATTTGCGCCACCTCACGATGCCCCGTACAATCAGGACTATACTAAAAATGAAGGTGCGCTTGAAACAAAACCTTGAGACTGAAGTCGACGCACGTGTAGCGCTGCGTGGCCTGGTCGTCAGCTAGCTTTTATATTTGCACGTTAAGGCACGCGGAGACTGAGAGAGGCAAACTCAGACTCAGAGCACGAAAACCCAGCTAAGCTGCCCTTAGCGAGACCGCGCGATCACTGGCTTCTTCGGAATTCTTGAGTGCGCGTTTGCCGTCAGAGAATACACCTGAATCTGCTGAGGGAGAGACGATCATGTCCTTGTCCGCGCGCCTTAATCGCTGTTACGTCGTCTCTGTCTTCTTGTTTAATTCTTCGTTGCCTTGATATAGAGTTTCTCACTTGAATTGTTCGTTCCATGTTAGACGGCGCAGGTCCGAGCTTCAACGACGACGGCTTCGGTCGAGGAGGTGCCAGACGAGGGCCAATTCGCAAGGAAAGGGATGACAAAGTACACGACTCTATCATTGAGGAACGCATTCAGCGCGAAAGACCATGCCGCACCCTCTTCATCCGCAACATTAAGGCAAGTCAATCAAGCTTCATGATTTAACCTTCGAGAATCCGTTATCACCCTTTGAATCTTTGCTTCTTTGGTCAGCCTCATGTACTGATTGTATCTGCAGTATGAAACCAATAGTGATGATGTGCGAGCACAGTTTGAGGAGCATGGCGAGATCAAGACGTTCTTCGACCTGATATCAACACGAGGGATGGTGTTTGTAACCTACGTAGGTGCAATGTGCGGTGATCCCCGATTATTAAGTTTGACATGTATGTCTGCGCAGTTTGACCTTCGTGCGGCAGAACGCGCACGCGATCGCCTACAGGGCTCAGAGATCAGTGGGCGTCCTGTAAGCTACAGCCCTATCCCCACCGTGCCCGTGTTCTGAACCTCATACCCAACCCTAGATTGATGTACATTATTCTCTGCCTCGTGATGACAGTGCGAGAGGAAACGACCGTGACAAGAACCAGCAGCTCCAAGGGACGCTCCAGGTCACGCTTCGCAACTCGGCATCCGGTGCCCCACTGGACGACAATGAAGTACGGCGCAAGTTCCAGCAGTTCGGCGATGTCAAGACTGTGAAACCCGTCGGTGATCGCTCCGAGTACGTAGTACTATACATACGAATTAATCAAAACCCAACTGACACCTGTGCAGCTCACGATATGTCGAATTCTATGATATCCGAGTAAGCCTCGCCCTATTGTGATGATGCAATTCTAAAATCACAATGTACAGGCATGCGAAGAGGCTTTCGACCGCCTGCGGCATCAAGGTCTCCAGGACGGCGTGATGGACATCGTGCTCGCGTGGGACGCTAATGAGCCGCCACAAGGACAGCCCCGGGAACGCAACGACTATGACGGCGGCTTTCACGGGGGTCGCGGTGGACGAGGGGGACGCGGACGTGGGGGACACATGGGCCGCGGGCGCGGACGGGGCGGGTTCGGGGATGATGACGGGGGTCGGTATGGGAACGGGGGTGGGCATGGGGGGAATGATTTTGGCCGCTTTGGAGGCCGTGGGGGCGGGAGAGGAGGGAGGCAGGACGAATGGGATGGTGGAAGGGGCATGGGGAGGGGAGGTGGTGGTGGTGGTGGTGGTGGTGGATACGGGGATCGCTATGATCGAGGTGGAGGTGGGGGAGGAGGTTATGGTGATTCTGGCCCGCCTGGGGGTGGGTATGGAGGCCCACCAGGCCCGCCAGGTGGAGGTTATGGGGGCCCGCCAGCACTACCGCCTCAAGCGCCCCCAGCACCCCCAGCACCCACCGGGGTATGTTCTGCTCACCTTCCTACTATCCCACTGTACTAACCATGCATGCAGCAGCCCTCTGACGACCGCCTCGAGCAAGCCCGCAAAGTTCAACAGCTCCTCGCAGCCCTAAAGCAGCCCGCACTCGGTGGCCCACCACCCCCAGGTCCTGGCCTCCCACCTCCAGGCCCCATGTCAGGCATGCCCCCACCACCTGGCGGGCCAGGAGGCTATTACGCGGCAGCTCCACCCCAAAATGCCTCCGCAATGCCTCCATATCCACCATACGGTACTCTTCCTCCACCTCCACCCCCACAGTCGACCTCGACGGCCCCCGCAGGCGCACCACCGGCAGCAACTCTAAGCGGGCTCCCGCCAAACATCCTCGCGCTTCTGCAGAGTGCGCAACAGGCACAGGCACAGGCGCAGAGAGGTCCACCACCGACACAACCACCTGCGCCCACGGGCCCGCCGGGGCAGTATGGGAGCATGATGATGCAGCCGCTCAATGGGTCCTCGGGGCCGCCACCACCCCCTGCGTCTGCAGCTGCGCCGGCACAACAGTATCAACAACTGATGAGCTTTTTGGTGAGTAGTTTTTTGGGGGGTGCGTGGATACGAACTGATTGTCTTTTGGTGTAGCAATCGCAGGCTAGCGGTGGTGTGGGGAAGCAATAGTGACAGTGTTGTGTGTTTGAGTTACTTACTGACTTGCCGCTAAAAAAAAATCGTATATAGTATGCGTTCTTCTACATATTCTACATATTACTTTTGTTCGTTCTTTGTACACTGTGCTTTGCTTCAGTTACATATTTCTCTATCATTATCTCGTTCTTCTGAATCCTTTGTGGATGGCATGAATTGAATTGAAGCGAATAACAACGGAACGGAAATTGACGTCAGTAGAGTAGATCCGTGGACCGTGGTACCTCTAGCGCTCCCTCCCTCCCATCAATGCAATGCTAGTCCTCTCGACGCTGCACAACCTCCTCTCGCAGGCGTTGACGCCTGCGCTGCACACGGCAGTGCTCCTGACGACGGCGGGGCAGCTAGTCGCGGTAGCGGCGGACGGGCACCGGGCGAAGGACGAGATACGGGTGGTGGTTGGGCTGGCAATGGAGATTTGGCAGGAGACGCAGGAACAGGAGTTTAGTATGGTTGATAGCGAGGTGAGTGCGTGTTTGTGAGGGAGAAAGTTGGCGCTGATACTGCTGGTAGCTGGGGAGGATTGTGGTTGTACCAGTGGACGACGACCCGCCTGCGATGCCTGCTGGAACCAATGAAGAAGGCGAAAAGAGCGAATATGAGCCGTTGATGCTGCTGGCACTCAACTCGACGACGAACGTGGATTGGGAGGAGCTGCAGACCAAGGTGGGTTGTCGTCGTTGTCGTTGCTCATCGTTGTTGATGCTCACTCACACGTTCATCAGGCCAAGGTGCTTGCAGGCCACTTCGCGCAACCATTAGGCAAATTTAGAGAATATCTGGTAGTACCACGACCGGTGCTTCCAACGACGCTGACGACGTCGCCGCCGCCGCGAGGGGCATAGAGAAATATTTTACTTCTGTAGAAACAAATTGATTGGATTGGAATTTGAGATCACCGGGTTGTTCCCTTTCTTCCATGCGTGCTCTCCGCGCGTACAGCGCCCTCGCTCACCATGCACGTCCGCGCCCACCACCACCGCCGCCATTTGTAGCCCACCAACGAGTAGCACAGCGACCAGACGCGCAGTCGCTGGTTGGGAATGAGCTGCAGCATCTAAGGTCGTCGCTGCTAGGCCTGCTAGGGTCAGCACACCCCGGGCTGAGTGAAATTGCGCGATACTACTTTGTGCAGCCGTCACAGCAGATGCGGTCTCTGCTCGTTCTTTTGTTTGCACACGCTACGAATGGACTGGGTTCATCGTGGCCCACCAAAGAAATTGAAGCGACAACCGAGTCGGCCGATCTCGACGCTCCGCTCACACGTCCTGATGTCCTCGACAACTGGCACCCGTCCATGCCAAATAACACAACTTCATTTGCTACAGTCTTTGACCTTCGCCCACCAGGACTCTACACTCCGCCCACCGTTCCCCCAGCACACGACCACGACACTCCCCGCATCCCCGCCCTCACATCTCCTCCCCATCTCCTCCCCACCCAACTCAGGCTAGCGCAAATAGTAGAGATGGTCCACATCGCCTCAGTCCTCCACGACGACGTGCACGACGACCCCATACCCCAGGAAGAGGGCTTCGGCAACAAGCTCTCCATCCTTGCTGGCGACTTCCTCCTCGGGCGCGCGAGTGCAGCACTCTCGCGTCTCGGGGAGGCACAGGTCGTCGAGCTCATCGCGAGCGTCATTGCAAACCAGGCAGAAGGCGAGATGCTCCGCGTCCAGGGCACCGGAACTGGCGAAGCAGTGTGGGACGCGTATCTCCGGAAAACATACCTCAAGACCGCGAGTCTCATGGCGAAGGGTGCCCGAGCCGCCGTCGTCCTCGGGGGATGCACCGACGACGTGTGGAAGGACGTAGCCTATGCCTATGGCCGTAACCTCGGCATTGCGTACCAGGTCAGCTCCTGTTCCCGAATTCCTCTTTCCTCTGCATTACTTATTGATAATCACAGCTCGTGGAAGATACCCTAGAATACGAGTCACACGGCTCGAGCACTTCCCGCCTACTCGTCACGGGCCCCATCCTCTTCGCGGGCGAGCAGCACCCGGACCTGCAGCCCCTCATCCGCCGCAACCTCGCCGGAGAGGGCGACGTCGAGCAGGCGCGCCAGTTCGTCTCCCGCTCCGACGGCATAGAGCGCACACGCGCACTGGCGCTATCCTACGCCGACAAGGCACGGGAGGCACTCTGCCTCCTCCCCGACAGCGACCATAAAATTGCGCTAGATGCCCTTGTGGACTCTGCGGTCACAAGGAAGTGGTAGCACAAGCACGAACACAATTGCTCTGGCGATGGACATAGTAGATATACATTGGTTAGACTGCGTGGACCTTCTTACTTTATATCCTAATTCTATTAGACACCCCCACCCTCCGCTCGGTATACGAATACTGACACTCGTAGCGACAAATCCGCCCTTTCCGTAGTCGGATAGAACATTGGCCATCCTCCGGATGTGAATTTTGTAATGCCCATCCCTCACCCTGTCCAGTAGCAGATATAGCCAAGTTATAGAGCCAATTTACAACCTGTGACGGAGTCATCCCCTTTGCACGTAAGATCGTTATGTATGGTGTCCATCCTAGGTGAACTTAGAGGTCAGTATTCCAGTATCGGAATCCTGAACAGATAAACCAGACCGAGTTCATCCCTAGTTAATACCTAATACGTCTCATGTCTCTATGGTACAGATGTCGGAGGAGGGCCCAGAAGTGCTGATGACCTCCCTTCTCAATCTTCACATTGGAATTTATATGCCCCGTGAATAGATCCAACGTCAGTGGCGGCGGCGGCAGCGCCCAATCGGGCCAATCCAGCGCCTTCCTCGCCTCATCCTCACTTGCAAAGAACCTCATACCCCTCCCAATGACTCACACGCTGGGTCCCGCAGCGCCCGCGCGAGCCCAAGGAGAATATTCACAATGCTTTCTGGAACGCGGCTCCCGCCATGTGGGTCCAGCGCTCCGTCGAGGCATGACACGAGACGCGTCTGTGTTACACGCACGACGGGCTGGTCGAGATCGAGCTTGATGACGAGCCGGCGGAGTGTTTTGAAGACCTCATAGGGAAAAGGTTGTAGGGGCCCACCGAGGAAAGACGAGGCGTAATCTGCGAAGAAGGAAAAGCCTGCTTGGTTTAGGTGTGTGGAGGGAGTGGAGGAAGGATGGGACCGTTTTCACAGCACCACTCAGGTCACCAATGTCACTGGGGATAACTACAACGTGAAGAACCTTTCTCAGAACTTACAGATGGCACATCGAGTGAGTGGCCGATTTCAACACATTGACACCTGAATATTGAATGCTTTAAAAGGTTTGAATACACTCCTGGGCGCAACATCCCCCAGTGCGCTCTTCAACTTGCGCAATCGCTACCCACCGCCCAAATGCCATCCTGGCACGCGCCAGGCCAAACTCGATGAAATTACAGGTTGCGTCGACAAGGGACCTGGAGTGGGCGAGGCTGAACGAGTTCTTTGGGTGCACGGGCCTGCAGGTGCTGGAAAATCTGCCGTAGCTCAGACCATTGCCGAGAACTGCGACCGCCAAAAGCTACTCGCAGCCAGCTTTTCTTCTCTCGAGCTCATGCTGCACGAAACTCGATCGACAAGCTCTTCATCACAATTGTATATCAACTTGCTGTCTCCATCCCACCGTTATGGGCTGCGATCCTATCATCGTTCAGCCTCTCTTGAACCAGAATAGAATGATCACGGTCATGGGCGCCTTCCTCATCCGAGTCATGGGACAACACAGCCTTCACACGATTTCCTGTGCTTGATGATCATACTATATTGAATCAGCGCCTCTCAGTGCTCAGCTCGCATTCGCCCATCCACCTAACAACATTTTATGAATTTTGGCAGTCATCCGAGGAACTTTGAGATTAATGGCAGCACTTTCACCAACATCGCAGGGAACAATTATAACACCAAGCATCTGATAGCACAGCAAAGGGATGTTGCCCGAGGTCTGTCATTGTTCATCGAACATTTCCTACACATCTCATTTCTTGAACCAGTACCAGATTCACTCATCAATACGATTGACGTCGCTGCCAGTAGCGGACGTCGCACTCAGGCAACACAGCTCACCGAATCAAATCCTATCAATGCCGAAGGTGCTGCGGTAAATAACATTGCGAGGGACAATTACAACGTCAAGAATCTTTCGTTGAACTACACGGACAGCGGTACATCTAGTGAGTTGAATACCCTAGAAGGTCCTCCTACCAAGATATCTGATATGTATATCATCAAAGCTCTGAAAGCATTCTCGGACGTAACATCACCTAGTGCTGCATTCAACTCACGCGATCGCTACCCGCCGCCCAAATGCCATCCTGGCACACGCCAGGCCATACTCGATCAAATCACAGCTTGGGGCGACAAGGGACCTGGAGTGAGCGAGGCTGAACGAATGCTTTGGGTGCACGGGCCTGCAGGCGCTGGAAAATCTGCCGTAGCTCAGACTATCGCGGAGAACTGCGACCACCGAGAGCTCCTTGCCGCCAGCTTTTTCTTCTCTCGAGCCCACGTCGCACGAAACTCAATCGACAGGCTCTTTATCACAATTGCATATCAACTCGCTGTCTCCATCCCACCGTTACGACCTGAAGTCCTGGCATCGTTCAGCAACGATCCAACTATTGTCAATCAGACTATATCCGCACAGGTAGACAAGCTCATCATTGCACCGTTCCAAATCCTCGCCGCATCACAGGCGCAGTCCTCTCAACCAAGCCCATTTATCGTTATAATTGATGGCCTCGACGAGTGTGCAGGAAAGGACAATCAGTCTGAGGTTCTGGACCAGGTTCTCAGACTAATTAAGATCCCCGGCATCACACTTTGTTTCCTCATTGTCAGCCGGCCTGAATATACAATCAAGGACACCTTGGAACAACACGAGTTCTCTCTAGTCTCCTCGACGCCAGTTGATTTATATGGTGACCTTAGGGCACTCGAGGATGTTCGCGACTACCTCAACCATGAGTTTGCTCGTATTCGGAATTCTCCCAAGCATCGGCTATGGATGTCACGATTGCGCGGTACGCCATGGCCTACCGAATCGGAAGTCGACTGTTTGGTTAAGAAGTCAGGCGGGTACTTCATCTACGCCGTTACCTTGGTCAAATTTGTCGATCAGGAAGTTACTTCTCCCATCAAACATCTGGCACTTATATTGAGCACCGAATCCTTGCAAAACAGTCCTTTTGAAGAGCTCGACAGACTTTATCATCATATCTTCACCGAAGTTATCAATATTTTAGTCGATCATATCCAAATCACGGCCGTCCATAACTTGAAAAGGAAGTTGTCCCACTTCTTACATCAGGACACATATCTGCATCAACAGCAACCTTCCACCGTTCTCCAGGGAGTCCTACGTGCTGTAGCAGGAGAGGTTCCAGATGATTTCATCCCCGAACTTTATGGCCTCGACAATGACCAAGTTTTGCTGACATTCCGTGGGCTACAGTCTATCATGCTTTCCAGTGATGGCTACGGGGGACCCAAGGACACGCCTAAGTTCGTTGAGGTCGGATTGGACAATAGTGTTCATCACCCTGCTCACGCCACCGTTTACGATTTTCTCGTTGATCCCGCTCGAGCAGGTCATTTTCACATTAGCCCTGTCAGCGAGAGCTTTTGGGCGGACCAGTTCTGGTTGATGCTTGATTACATGCACCGCTACAATCAGTATACTGAGACGATGGATTGGAGTCAACCCCCACGCGAGCCGAGCTTGAAGACTGTCACTTATATCTATAGCAGTATATTGTCCTTCTGGAGCAAAGCTGGACCATCGGACCAATCCACGCTCCTCAAAGCAATGCAAACTAAGTCTCATAACTTCTGGTTTCCTCTTCCACCTTCGGCTCCAGCGCTACCTTGGGGTGATGTAAAGCTCGAACCATTGGGTGTTGCTTGTCTTTCAAGCGTGTGGATGTTGACAAAAGCAGCACTGGAAGAAGAGTGTGCATCGCTTGCGCCGTATTTCAACCAAGTGTGTGGCACTGTACTCAAACCTCTTTTCTCTCCTCCACAACATCTCGCCGAGTCCGAAAGGATAATAAGTGCCTACTTAGCCAACTTTAGAATGTATAACCTAAGCCCGGGCACAATGTCCATACTTCTTGGTCTCCAGCATCCTTTGCAGCCTTCCATTCAAAAACTCTTGAACATCCTTTTATCCAATAAAGGTCGAGGCATATACACTACCATTGGTTACTACTTGGAGAATACTTTGGTTTCGTTACGAGTGGCCAGCCTACGCATGGTGACTTGGTGCTTGGAGCTTGTTGCAACAGCAGACATGGATGATACATTGGCAGATGTGTGCGTAACTCACCACATTAGAGGTAGTGAATATCATCTGATGCCTGAACAGCCGTAAAGCACACTCCTTCGCTAGAGTCAAGTGGGGTTCGTTTTTGGACAACACATTGCGTGGTGACAAGAAGCTTCTGCTCAGGCTTGAGTCACTCCCACGAAATATTATCTTAGGCAGCGAATATTTTTCTAGCCAGTTGAACGAGATTGAGGAAATCGAGGTGCGTTTTGTTGTGGCTACTTCCGACATTGGCATTCTAAGGGGACATAGCGCGCTGGGGGTCATACCCTTCCTCGATCTCGATGCTGGATTTGTAACAACGGTGTGGCGATCGAGGAGAGATACCATGGCAGTATGCTCGAGAAAATCATGCCCCATCAATCTTGTGGCTTTGACCTTTCTCTTGTGAAGAAATGCAATGCGAGAGCCCTCTTTCTTCAGCATGATACCTACAATGCAATGTGCGTCATCAATTGGCTGAAGGTAGGTCGACCATCCCATCCACTCTGCAATCCGCAAGCACTGATACATAATGAACTCATTCAGAGACATGATCCTCCGCCACAAGACCTTTTGGCAAAATGGGAAGCATACCATACGGATCTGTGCGCTGCTCAAAAATGCATCACAGAAGTGGTTCTAGTGGAGGATTTGTCCGTGATGGGAGATGGTACGGAAGAACTTCGTCTATTCAATCCTATTGGCGCCCCCTTTGCGCCCTTTGAAACCCAAGAGGAATGGTCAAAGGATCAAGGTGAGCATATGAAATCCTTGCACAACATGGGCATTCCGTGACACACGTTGACAAAGGCTTCGACACTGAATGCGACTTCGACACTGAATGCGGCTTTGACACTGAATGCAACGACTGATTCCGCTTAGAAAGAAAGCGAACAAACTGGATGTCAATGTTGATTCCTTCCAATCTCTCCGGTGACGGCGCAGAGGCTATATGGTGTACTACACTCCCAGGCCTTTTAGGGCCCTGTGTGCCTCAAGAAGTCACAGGAAGGTGGAATATGTCAGCTAGAAATCAAACGGACAGGACAATGATACGTATCTTCGGTCTTCTCGTACTTTGATCAATGGACCAACTGTATGAAGCCAGATCTAATGTAAGACGATCAACTGTTTGGGGGACCGACGGACATTCATCGATATCACGAAGTGGGGTGGCGTTAATGCCTTAGCAGGATACCATTAGTCTTCAAAAATGAAACACTCTTCCGAGCATTTGATGAACACAGAGGAACACTGCGATAGTGATAGACCACGGGGACTTGGTTGCGTCATACAGGGCCTCAAGAGCATCGTCAAGGCTAAAGATTACCATTACGACATGACACACAAGCACACAAGCGCGGCACAGGCGCATGTGGGCGCGGAGCTGCATCAAGAGTTCAACGGACTGAAGAAAGCAGAGAATAGAAGACAGCCAACTCAATGGGCATGGGTGATGTCGATATCTCTTCATGCGTTCCGACTCGAGCTCTTGGGACACGGAGACGTTGAAAGAATGATTGTTATCATAATGGACACAATATGCACATGCATCACCAGCGCGTTTGCGAATGGATGCAAAATGCTACAATTTAACTCGATTTCCGCTTGAATGCTGAATACAGATGTGTTGTAATAGTTTGTGGTTCAAATTTTGATGGGGAAAAGAGCAGACGAACTTAGTCAGGTCCTCCATTGTCGGTCGGTCGAACCGTCGGGAGCAGGCGCAGGCAAAATCAAGGCCCTCGACAAAGCAGACGAGAGCTGACGAGAGAGGGTGTGTGCATACTTAGATGTAATTGCATGAAAGATTGACGCGATGACTGCACGGTAGTTAGCCTCAGGTTATATATGAGGGATTGGCAAGCCCAGTACAAGTCCGTTGAACGGATACAAGCAGGAACGAGCCAAAATAGTCCACTTATTGGAATCCGCTCAGTCCCGCGAATTCAAGATGCTCGATTTTCCTGATGGGTGTTTTTTCGAGTCAAGCAGCATCGAGCGATACCAATGACTGATTCACGCTTTCAATACCGCTCGATGTAAATCGTTGTTTTTGTGTTCCTACTCGATTGAAAGTAAATCAGTTCATTTTTGCTGGACTACGATCATACAGGTCATGTAATGGAAGACTATTGACGTGTTCTAGGCTCTAGCATCCCCCCGCTGCTTACAACCCATCCACACCCCGAGTCCTGGGGTGATATTACAGCGCAGCTCCGCGTGAATCCCGCGTTTCCAACGAGACACACATCCGGGCCTCTGAATGGCAGTCAGCGAAAACTCGTGAAACACAATGTTGGAGAGCGCACCTGTACGCTGGTCTGACACGATCCCCACGAGGCTTATGTCGTGGTTAGTGGTTAGTATAGGAACAGCCTCAGGCGACAAATGACACGTACCTGCTGTGTTGGGCATTTGATGTATTCTCCACCGGTATCGTTCTAGCCGCTGGTAACATTTGAGGTAGAGTACACAAGAGCTAGAAGAGGACGGCATGGGAGGCGAGCGCACTAGAGAAGGAGGGGTGACGGTGGTGGGGAAGAAAGAGGCGGAAAGGAAAGGCGTTCTTTCGCGACCAGCAAGGTAATTATGATACATGTCAGAAGGCTGGATACGTAAGCAAGTCCGTGGGCCGATGAGGAGATTGTACGAGAAGCAGGACAGCCAAGTTAGTTTCTGTGTCTGAGGGTCGTCAGATTCATCCATCCATCTATAATCACACTGTGTCCGATTTTGAAGTGAACAGCTGAAGACAACTTTCGGGTGACTGTTGTCAAATGACGTCAAAAGCTTCATCAAAAATTCTTCGATGCGATTCTGCTCGATCAGCTTGATTTGACACCAGTTTGGCTCGCAGTCCCTTGGATCCGCTCAACAGACTTTTCACTGGGGCGAGTGCAAGCTAAGCCCCATCCACTAGCTAGCTATAGTTCAATATTCCATGAGTTTTGGCAATCATTCGAAGAACTTCAAGATACATAGCAGCACTTTCTCCGACGTCACAGGGGACAATTATAACACCAGGCATCTGATAGCTATACAGCAAAGGGATATTGCCCGAGGTCTGTCACCCTTCCATGCCAAATAATATTAACACCGCTTCATTTGCTACAGTCTTTGACCTTCGCCCACCAGGACTCTACACTCCATGACCATGACACTCCCCGCATCCCCGCCCAAGCGTCTCCTCCCCGTCTCCTCCCCACCCAGTTCACGCTAGCACAAATGGTAGAGATAGTCCACATCGTCTTAGTCCTCCACGACGACGTGCACGATGACCCGACGCCCCACGAAGAAGGCTTCGGCAACAAGCTCTCCATCCTCACTGGCGACTTCCTCTCTCGGCATCGCGTACCAGGTCAGCTCTTCTTGAATTCCTCTTTCCTATTCATTACTTATTGATGACCACAGCTCGTGGAAGACACCCAAGAATATGAATTACACGGCTCGAGCACCTCCCGCCTACTCGTCGCGGGCCCCATCCTCTTCGCGGACGAGCAGCACCCAGACCTGCAGCCCCTCATCCGCTGCAACCTCGCCGGAGAGGGCGACGTTGAGCAGGCGGGTCAGTTCGTCTCCCATTCCGACGGCATAGAGCGCACCCGACAAGGCACGGGAGGCACTCTGCCTCCCCCTGACAGCGACTACAAAATTGCCCTAGATGCCCTTGTAGACTCTGCGGTCAACGAGGAAGTGGTACGAACACAATTGCTCTGGCGATGGACACAGTAGATATACATTGGTTAGACGATTGCGTGGACCTTACTTTATATACTAATTCTATTAGGCACCTTCCGATCAGTATACGAACACCGACTCTGCGTAGCGACAAACTCCCCTTTCCGTAGTCAAATGGAACATTGGCCATCCTCCGTGTGTGAGCTTTGTGAGGCCCATCCTTCGCCCTGTCCAGTAGCAGATATAGCCAAGTTATAGAGCCGATTACGAGCTGTGATGGAGTCATTTTGTCTGCCCATAAGGTCGATATGTATGGTGCCTATCCCTGGTGAACTTGGAGGGCAATATTCCAGTATGTATTGGGATCCTGAAGAGATAAACCAGACCGAGCTCATCCCTAGTTGATCCTTAATACGTCTCATGTCTCCGTGGTACAGATGTCGGAGGAGGGCCCAGAAGTGCTGACGACCTTCCCTTGTCAATCTTCACATTAGAATACATATGCCCCGTGAACAAATCCAACGTCGGTGGTGGCGGCGGCAGCGCCCAATCCAGCGCCTCCAGCGCCTTTCTCGCCTCATCCTCACTCGCAAAGAACCTCATACCCCTCCCAATGACTGCCTTCGCCTTCAAGGCACACGCCGGGTCCCGTAACGCCCGCGCGAGCCCAAGGAGGATATTCACGATGCTCTGCGGGACGCGGCTCTCGCCATGTGGGTCTAGCGCTCCATCGAGGCAGGACACGAGGCGCGTCTGTGTCGCACGCGCGACGGGCTGCTCGAGATCGAGCTTGATGAAGAGCCGGCGGAGGGTTTTGAAGGCCTCGTAGGGGAGAGGTTGTAGGGGCCCGCCGAGGAAGGACGAGGCGTAATCCGCGAAGAGGGAGAAGCCTGCTTGGTTCAGGTGTGTGCGGAAGGAGTGGAGGAAGGATAGGGCCTGTGTGGCGAGGGAGAGCGCGTCCGGCGTGGGCTGGGCTTGCGAGATATGCTCGAGGAGAGTGGAGATGCGGATGTAGGTCGTTGAGATTAGGACGAAGGCCTTGGGTGTTGCTATCGCCCCGCCCGAGGCGAGGAACGTCTTAAGCGCGGTTAAATTGTGCTGGATGATGCGAATGACGCGTAGTGGACCACTGTACTTCAGGCGTGCTGCGGACGCGACGTTCTCGTTCACTTTCTCTTGGAGATCGTATACGAATACTTTCTTCCCTTGACACTCGATAAAATTATTCAGCAGGATCTCCTGGTTCATAGCCTGTTCCATGCACGTGTCAAGAAGCCCCCGTGCAATAGCAGTCGATGCCGACATCGCAAAGTCAGAAATGGCCGGTATCTCTGACCTCACCGTCTCGATATCCTGAAGCGTGAACTCGTCGAAGCGGCGCTGCTCGTTCGATTGGACTGGCGTTGGGGTCTCCCATGAATCCGTGTGCACTGCCATCATGCTGAGGGACCAGATGGCGGCCATGCACGTTGCTGCACGCCTCTGACACACAACGGGGTCAAGAACGCCGCCAGTACACGACATGAGAAGTCGAGGGATGCGGTGGCCCAACCTCGCGAAGGGGTCCTCGTGGTACAGTAACCGATGAAGGAGGAGCTTCGCACTATAATCGCGGCCCGAAACAGCACGCGGTATAACCTCCACGAACGCCTCGAACTCTGCCTCGTGCCGCAAATTCCTTAGAGTCCACGTCATCGCACTCAAATCCCGTTGGTCTCGCTCAGACGATATCTGCGTCGCCTCGATTTCCCGTGCAGCGGACATGCTGCCGGACATAATAACGGTAGTGCCCTCCACATCATGGCGCCGCAGCACACGGAGGACCTGCATGATTTTCCACCACAGGCTGGACAGCGGTGTGTGATACGGGCAGTCACGCCGGAATATGGGCAGGATCGTGGCGAGGGCGTAGAGCAGGACACATATAACGAGCATGCCGAGCGTGAGGTAGCTAATTGCTGCGTTCACGGGGCGCAGGAACTCGACGAGGCCCGCGAAGAAGAGGACGAGGGAGACGTGCAGCAGCATGGGGATCGTCTCGACCAGCGCGGCCATCTTGAACTTTACGAGCCCGCGATACAGGTACGCGGAGATGCGAGCGCGTTCGTGCGGGGTGTGTCGGCTCTCGGTGGCTTGGAGGTAGTTGCGGACCCACTGCTCGACGAGCGTTGCAGAGAGGGCACACGTGAGGCTGAAGCCTAGACTGAGGAACCATAGGGTGTTGCACACTAGGGCGGAGTTTGAGGGCACAAACGCGTCTGGGGAAGGTACATTTGGAAAGAATGGTGCGCCGTTCGTGTATAATGGCGTCGACGTGTTTGACATGGCTGCAAGCTGCAGAGATACCTGTGTAAGGAGCGCGTTCGTCGCATCGGATGGGTTGGGGGTTAGAGTCTTGTAGCTCTCTATGATGAAGGTGGTGACGCTTGCAGAGAATAGACCAGCCTATTCATACAAATTAGATGCTGCTAGTGGGGCAAAAACAGACTGCATACGAATATGAGGAGTGCGTCCATATCGCCTTTCCAACTTCTTGCAAGGTTTCTGTCTAGCGTCTCTGCATGCGAAAGGTACGAGGTCCATATCTGCGTCGAGGGGTCATCGTGTGCGAAGGGTTCATTGGCTACATAATTGTGTTTGAGTTAGCTGTCATATCCGATCTATCAGCGGGTAAGTACAACTCACAAGAGCCCTTTTCGTCAGCCATTTTCTTGTTGTGACCAGCGCAGGAAACCCAGCACAATTAGCACCGAGGGTGGTGGTGGAGGGAGATAGCAACCCCGATGCCCATTAGCTACGAAAAGAAGGCCAAACGATTCCCAGAGAAGATCGCGTTTGATGCAAGGCTATGTTATGTCAAAAGCACGTTGATACGAACCCTATGGAAAGCACAGGCGAGTTAAGGAAATACTCATTCGCTTATGATGTGTAGAAAGATGTCAAAGGATTTGCCATTGCCCGCTGGAGAGTTTGTTGGTCGCAGATGTTTTGTAAATAATGCAGAAGTGATCACCATCAAATCAGTCCAAGGTGCGCTTGTTTTGTTCCTGAATCTCATGTCAGTGCAATTGATTGATCTTCCTCCTCCAAGTCAAGGCCTGTCAAGGCCAAGGCCCAATGTTGTGACCTGCTTTCTCAAACTGGGAGAACCCTCATGAGCTTCAGTAACGCGAAGAACGTCGAAATCAATGGCGGAATTCTCACCAATATTGCGGGGGACAACTACAACACCAGGCAGTTGACCCAATATAAGGAAACCACACCAGGTAGGTCATTTTGTGGTTAATTCTGAACAGACGGGGTTTATTTTATGCCAGCAGCTGCATCTGTTGAGAACAACACACACAACATCCATCTCAACAAGTCGGAGGATGTCCATTTTCACGGCGCCACTCAGGTCACCAATGTCACGGGGGATAACTACAACGTGAAGAACCTTTCTTTGAGCTATGCAGATGGCACATCGAGTGAGTGGCCGGTTCAACACATTGACATCTTAATATTGAATGCCTTGGAAGGTTTGAATGCACTCCTAAGCGCAACATCCCCCAGTGCGGCCTTCAACTCGCGCGATCGCTACCCGCCGCCCAAATGCCATCCTGGCACGCGCCAGGCCATACTCGATGAAATCGCAGCTTGGGTCGACAAGGGACCTGGAGTGGGCGAGACTGAACGGGTTCTTTGGGTGCACGGGCCTGCAGGCGCTGGAAAATCTGCCGTAGCTCAGACCATTGCCGAAAACTGCGACCACCAAAAGCTACTCGCAGCCAGCTTTTTCTTCTCTCGAGCTCATGCTGCACGAAACTCGATCGACAAGCTCTTCATCACAATTGCATATCAACTTGCTGTCTCCATCCCACCGTTACGGCCTGCAATCCTATCATCGTTCAGTAACGACCCTTCTATTGTTAACCAAATCATACCTACCCAGGTTGACAAACTTATCATTGCACCGTTACGGACCATCATATTAGAATCACACTCGGCACCTTCTGCTCAGGCTGTGCCTTTCGTCGTGATCATTGATGGCCTTGACGAATGTGCAGGGAAAAGTAATCACTACGAGGTCTTGGACCAAATTCACAAGTTGGTTAAAACTCCCGGGGTCTCACTTCGCTTCATCGTTGTGAGCCGGCCTGAGTATATCATCAAAGACACCTTCCAACGACCCGAATTCTCTGCAGTCTGCTCAACGCCGGTTGATTTATATGGTGACCTTCGAGCTCACGAGGACGTCCGCAGCTTCCTTGACCACGAGTTCGCTCGTATACGGAACTCTCCAGAACATCGGCCATGGATGTCCCATTTGCCGTCTTTGTGGCCTACCAAATCTGAAGTCGACTGTCTGGTTGAGAAGTCAGGCGGATACTTTATCTATGCCGTTACCTTGGTGAAATTTGTCGACCAAGAAGATACTTCTCCCATCAGACATTTGGACCTCATCTTAAGTAGTCAGTCCTCGCGAGATCGTCCTTTTGAAGAGCTCGACAAACTCTACCGTCATATTCTCTCCGAAATCATCGAACTTCCGGTCCGTCCTGTCCAGGTGACAGAAGTGCATCAGAGGAAATGGTACCACTTTTTGTACCCAGCCTTGCACCAACAACGTTCCACCGTCCTCAAGGAAGTCCTACGTGCTATAGCAGGAGAGGTTCCTGATATTTCTATCCCCGAGATCTATGGTCTGGAATTTGGCCAAGTTTCGCTGACATTACGTGGACTCCAGTCTATCATGCTTGTCCATGATACAGGCAAATATGAGAGTTTTCATCGCCCTGCTCATGCCACCGTCTATGATTTTCTCTTTGATCCTGCTCGAGCAGGTCAATTTCACATTAGCCCTGTCAACGAAAACTTTTGGGCAGACCAGTTCTGCTTGATGCTTGATTACTTGCACCGCTACAATCTAGGCACCCAGACAATGGATTGGAGTCAACCCCCACCCGAACCAAGCTTAAGGACTGTGACTTATATCTATGACCATGACGGTCTATTGTCCGTCTGGAGAAAAGCTGGGTCATCGAACCAATCCGTGCTACTCAAAGCAATCCAAACTAAATCTCATAACTTCTGGTTTCCTCTTCCACCTTCGGCTCCAGTGCTACCTTGGGGCGATGTAAAGTTTGAATCACTAGCTTATGCTTGCTATCGTAGCATGCACATGTTAGCAGCCGGGCGGGGAGCGGAGGATGCCCCTCTTGCCTTGTATTTCTCTCAGGTGTGCGACACTGTACTCAAACCCATTTTCTCCCCCCCAGGACACCTTCTCGAATCGAGCAGAATTATAAGTGTCTACATTAGCAGTATATTTAGGGTCATGCATATGACTAGGCTTCTCGGCCTACAGCATCCTTTGCATCCTCCAATCCTCAAACTCCTGTCCATTCTTTCAAATGGCACAAGCACTCCAGTCTTACGATACATGGAAAACATTATCCCAGAAGCAACGGCGAACGCATGCACAGCCGCTTTATGCTTGGAACTTATCGCAACTTCGGACATGGACGAGACATTGGCGGACCTGTGAGCAATTGATCCATGTTTGTGGCAATACAGAACTTATGCTTCGAGCAGCAATAAAGCACAGTCTTACGCTAGAAGCAACTGGCCTCGTTTTTTGGGCGAGGCGCTTCCTAGCGATAAAGACCTTCTGGCTAGGCTCGAAACACTGCCGCGAAATAAGATTTTTGGCAGCGAATATTTTTCTAGCCAGTTAAACGATATTGAAGACATCGAGGTGTGTTTCCATTATGGCTACTAGATCCAACATCGAGATACTAACAGTGCATATAGCGTGCAGGGGGTCATCCCTTTCCTCGATCTCACTGCTGGTTTTGTAGTAAAGGTGGAGCGACAACCGAGCAGAAACAGCACACCGGTATACTCAAGAAACTCAAGCGTCACGTACCAATGTACATAAAACCTTCTCTTACGAAGAAATGCAACGCGAGAGCCATTTTCCTCCAAAAAGATACAGCAAATGCGTTGTGCATTATAAATTGGCTGAAGGTAAGCCGTACTCGTTTGACTCCGTTCAACAGAACCATTGATTTTCACAATATCCTTCAGAAACATAGTCCTCAGCCTCACAACCTTTTGGCGAACTGGGAAACATACCATGCGGAGTTGTACGCTGCTCAGAAGAATGTAACAGAAGCGGTTCTAGTGACAATTGAGGTCGCGGAAGATGGTACGGAGACAGAGGAGCATTGGTTCAATCCTGTCGGCGGCCCGTTTGCGCCATTTGAGACAGAGAAGGAATGGCTGGCAAACGAGGGAACCCAGGCCTCGGGCTTGGACGCGATGTCTACTTGATGAGTGTGCCGAGTAAGGTGGCTAATCGCAGCGTCGCCGGGCGAATGAGCTCGACAAGGCCCACGAAGAAGACTAGATAGTAATACGCAGTGTAGCATGGGGACAGCTTGAAGATAGGCGGAAATGTGCGCGCGTTTGTGTTGGGTGTGGCAGCTCTGTGTTGAAAGGTACATTTCTAGCTGTAGGCCGAGGGTTAGCAACTTTCTAGTGGTTGTAATAACTCCCCGCCATCGGATAAATCAACTGTCGTGTGCTCAACTGTCCGTTAGTGGACATGCAAGTCCCTCTCCAATCTTTACATTCAACTTAGAATTGCTGCATGCAAAGATACGACTTCACCCTTGCTTCACCCGCAGGTCTGAGTATGCGTGTCGTTGCATAAGCGACAAAACCTGTTGATGTCGCTTAGAATCGAGACCGACCGTCTCCCCCTACAATCTCACATCACATCCTAGACATTGTCAATGACTCGCATTTGAGTCGAACATGATCGATGATCACTCATGCGCAATGCAGACCGAACACGCCGAAACGAGCAAACGGCCTGGGGTGAATAGTTATTCGCATGTAACACAACAACTACTATAATAGTACAACATAAACCATACCGATGTGACCCCCATCACAAAATTAGAAACTTGTTGGAGTACGTTCGACAGAGCATGTGCACGAGTCGAGCGAAAGTGCATCCACAATGCGTGTGCGCATCTACGCGCCCCCAAGAAGCGCCTCATCGGCACTTATGTGCATCTACGCGCCTCCCATGCAGTCCTGACAACACGCGGGAAGCACACCGTTCTCGTCTGCACCTTCTCACTCCTTGCGCACGCGCACGCCCGCGCCCATGAGACATGCATCAAAGGCACTCGTGGGCATACGAGTAAATTGCAGCGATGCCCTGTACCATTGCAACCACAGGGCGCTTACAGACGTATCGAGTGTACCCAGAGACAAGGATCAATGTGTGAGAGCTCGGGGGAGCTGCAATGCTACCACAAGGAGGGGGTTTATTGAGGTAGTGGATCAGGTATCGTATACCAGTCCAAGCACACTTTCCATAAACTGGGGGAGGGTGGATAGAGGAATGTAGGATGAGGAGATATCTTGTCCTTGGGAAAACACGGAAGGCCGACGTCGATCCCCTACAAAAGCCCAACGATCAACCGACCCATCGGTCACTTCCGGTTGACGAGCAGCACATGCGCATGCACTAGTTCAACCCAGCGCACGTTCGAACAAGACGAGTCTCGATCGAGTGTGCATGACCCCTCCCCACCCCACCCCGCACTTGATGCTCCTGGCTTCCACAACTGCTATCCAATCCTTGCCTCGCCACCCTACTCCGTTTTCCCACTCGCTCGCCCACCTCTATAATTCGGCCACTCCAATCGTGTGAGAGCCTGTGCTCAGCATCAGAAGCAAAAAGCAGATCGGGTAGTGCGACAACACTCCGCTGTTTGCAGAGCCCTCAGAGCGACGCGATAGGGCGGTCAATGCAGACGGTGAGGTGCATTGTGTTGTGAGTAGGGAGTTACGGTGAGGTGGCTGCCGAGGAAGGAAATGTGGCAGCGAATATTATTTGATTTGAAGAGGATATCCGATGTGGCTAGCCCTCCACGCCTGTGTACTGGGAAGGAGAAAGGATGCAGGGGTAAGATCGATGACGGCGGTAGAGGAAGGATGGAATGTACTTTCATGGCAGTGTTAAGGATGACGATATCCAAGACGATATCGATCAAGATGTGGTTCAAAGTCGTATTTCAACTGGAGCGGGGGAAGGGCAGATTTTCTCTTGAACAAAGCTCCATGACATTAACGTCTCACACTGAGATTGGGCCTGTAGTTGCGCGGCCATGTCGTTCGGATAGAGGAATCCATCGGACTCGATATCCTTCGATCAACGCAATGGCCCATCTCATCTGCAACTTTCCTAGTCTTATCCCTGTTTTCGTACGCGCACCACACCCCCTCCCTCACCCGATCTCCTTCTACCACTCGCCCCCAATGCCTCCCTGACCGACCGAGAGACCCGGGGCTGCAGGTTCAAATGTATCTATGGAGAGGGCATGTCGGAAATGTGGGGTACTTGTGGGGAGGGAAGGCCGGTGCATGAAAAAGTGGTGCAGTTCGGCAACCCCTACATGCAGTGGAGCAGAATTCCGTATCCATGACTGAGGGCGATGAATGAGGGCCCGGTTATAAGTCTGCTTGACGTAGATAAGTTTACATGCGTGCCACGATGAGGAGAGGGGAGCGTATAGTCTTGAGGCCGGCTTGGATCCCGTAGGGGAAGGAGTATTACAATGTCGAACGTCACGTTCCGCATCTACCATCTTCGGCATGGCATTATCGACGGGTGGTGGCTAATCGCGCCAGGATAACTTCATAGCGTGCGACAATGAGGAGGGGAGATGGAATTCGAAGGGAGCATTCGGTTCGGTCTTAGGGATAGTCGTGAGGCTGGAGGCTTGTATCCCGTAGGGTATGAAGTCTATTAGTATAATGGCAAACGTCGCCTCCCGGATCTGCCGTCGTTCACCTCGACAAAAAAGACGGGAGGTGGACGGATCCTGTTGGATATGTGACCATGCGATGATATCATCCGCCAGGTGGGGATCGGAACGTCAAGAAGCCGATGATTGTTTGAATATGAGCTTCAAAAGAAGACAGGACGATGCTTCATACGCAAATGGATATTGAATATTGAACTTTGATTACAGAATGCCGATTACCTAGATCACATCTTATAATCCCGCTCCTCCGCAACTCAGGCCACAGCAGAAGAGATCCTTCCCATTCCCCCGACCAGGGCTCAACGACTAAACGTACCTCCATACTGAGGGCAGGTCGGTGGCAGGAACAAGACGAAATACGAACAACCACAGCTGCCAGGGAGCCTGTCGAAGTGTTGCCCACTGAGAACGAGCAGACGTGGACCATAATTAGACAGCCGGTGTTCCTTCGAATAGCGAAGCCCTGTCCCGTCTGGCTCGATGCGAGTATCCCCACCACAGCTTACAAGTTACAACCCCCCCCCCTTTCCCCCACGTCTTCACGCAGCTCCGCATCCCACCCCTATTTCTAGCTTACAGCTCCCCATTCCCCCTCGTCCCACTTCCCCACCCAGCTCAATATCTGGATTTCCTTCCACCCGTTTCCTCTCTCTCCCGCAGGTTCTAATGGGGCCACGGAGAAAGGGTATGACTAGGAATAGGGGTGACGAAGGTAGCAAGGATGATGCAATCCGACATGACGGCACACCCTTGTCTATGACCGAGGGCGGCAGATGGGTATGCACTGTCGAATCTCGTGGTTGGAGCCTAGGAAAGGAAGTGTAGGCCTCGCGGACCGAATTGTGGGTGGGGGCTTGTATCCTGTAGGATAGGGAGTGTAACAAGATCGAACGTGGTGTTCCGAATCCATCACCATTATCTCTCATCCATCTCGAGCGGATGACGGGCAGGCACGGTCGAGCTAAAATATTCTGTAGTGATGTGAGGGCCTGAATATCCAGAAGCCAGCGGGGGCATCTTTCAAATGGTCAGGGTACGCTGCCGTTTGCCCGACACGGGGAGCGCTTGAAACGAGGCCAAGGAAAGGCAGGAGGGTTTGAGGGGAAGAGTGGAGATTCGAGAAGAAGAGAGAATCGCTGACTTTTCGCTCGACAGAACCCAGCTGAAGCTGAGGGGAGATGCGGAGGTAAACTCCACGAGCTGAGTCTGCTCGTATCAGAGGAGTTCAACATGGCGGGCAGGGAGGGGTATGTGTGATGGTTTGATGGTCGCAGGGTCAGTGGTCACTGTATCGCGATGAACGAAGGGATGTGGTAGATTGAAAAAATAGGCCGTCGACTATGTTCGCGGCCGCAGGTTGGATTATGACAATGGATACGGGATACATCAAGGATTCTGGGGAAGGGTAGTTAGCCTCACTGGGTATGATCGATCAAGGACAAGGGACGTACAACCACAGTGTCAGAGTTTCGTATTCTTTTTATTTCGTTTTAGATTCAACGGGACTGGGCAAGTTGGTAGCTGGAGGAGAAGAAGAATATAGGCTTGGCCGGATCATACCGTATAAATAACCTGAACAAACCAGAATAGAACGATCACGGTCATGGACATCTTTTGAGCGCCTTCCTCATTCGAGTCCTGGGACAACATCATGGCTGTGCTTGATTATAGTGCCTCTCAGTGCTCAGTGCACAGCGCCCATTCGCCCTGTCCACCTAACAAGATTCCATGAGTTTCAGCCAACCAAAGAACTTCGAAATTAATGGCGGCACTTTCACCAACGTCGCAGGGAGCCACTATAACACCAAGCATCTGATAGTACAGCAAAGTGATATCGCCCGAGGTCCGCCACCGTTCACTGAACATTTCCTACGGCATCTTATTTCTTTGAAGCAGCACCAGATTCACTCATCAATACTATTGACGCCGCCACCAGTAGCGAACTCCGCACTCAGGCCACACAGCTCACCGAATCAAGCCCTATCAATGCCACAGGTGCTGTAGTGAATAACATTGCGAGGGACAATTACAACGTCAAGAATCTTTCGTTGAGCTACAGAGACAGCGGCACGTCTAGTGAGTGGACACTCTCGACAGCCCTGCTACTTAGATATCTGATATATCAACAAAGCTCTGAGCGTGCTTCTAGACGCAACATCGCCTAGTGCTGCATTCAACTCACGCGAACGCCATCCACCACCCAAATGTCACCCTGGCACGCGCCAGGCCATACTCGATGAAATCACAGCTTGGGTTGACCTGGGACCAGGAGAGGATGACGCTGAACGAATCCTGTGGGTACATGGGCCTGCAGGAGCTGGGAAGTCCGCCGTAGCTCAGACCATCGCGGAGAACTGCGACCACAAAAAGCTCCTTGCCGCCAGCTTTTTCTTCTCTCGCGCCCACGCTGCACGAAACTCAATCGACAGGCTCTTTATCACAATTGCATATCAGCTCGCTGTTTCCATCTCACCGTTACGACCTGAAATCCTGTCATCGTTCAGCAACGATCCATCTATTGTCAATCAGGCCATATCCGCACAGGTCGACAAGCTCATTATTGCACCATTCCAAGCCCTCGCCGCATCACAGGCGCAGTCCTCTCATGCGGAACCAAGCCCATTCATCGTCATAATTGATGGCCTCGACGAATGTGCAGAAAAGGGCAATCAGTCTGAGGTCCTGGACCACGTTCTCAGACTAATTAAGATCCCCGCCATCACACTTCGTTTCCTCATTGTCAGCCGTCCTGAACACACAATCAAGGACACCTTGGAACAACACGAGTTCTCCGTAGTCTCCTCGACGCCAGTTGATTTATATGTTGATTTAGATAATGACCTTGGAGCATGGGAGGATGTTTACGACTACCTCAACCACGAATTTGCTCGCATTCGGGATTCTCCGAAGCATCGGTCATGGATGTCACGATTTCGCGATACGCCATGGCCTACCGAATCTGAAGTCGACTGTTTGGTTGAGAAGTCAGGCGGGTACTTCATCTACGCCGTTACCTTGGCCAAATTTGTCGATCAAGAAAATACTTCTCCCATCACACGTCTGGCATTTATATTGAGCAGCGAATCCTCGCAAGACGATCCTTTTGAAGAGCTCGATAAACTCTATCATCATATCCTCACTGAAGTTATCAATACTTTAGTCGATCATATCCAAAACACGGCCGTCCATAACTTGAAAAGGAAGCGGTCCGACTTACATCAGGACACATCTCTGCGGCACCGACAGCAAGCTTTCACCGTTCTCCAGGAAGTCTTACGTGCTGTAGCAGGAGAGGTTCCAGATGATTTCATTGCCGAATTTTATGGCCTCGACAACGACCAAGTTTTGCTGACATTCCGTGGACTACAGTCTATCATGCTTTTCGATGATGGCTTCGGGGATTACGAGGACATGTTGAGCTATTGTGCCCCTAGTACTCATCGCCCTGCTCACGCCACCGTCTACGATTTTCTCTTTGATCCTGCTCGAGCAGGTCATTTTCACATTAGCCCTGTCAGCGAGAGCTTTTGGGCGGACCAGTTCTGCTTGATGCTTGATTACTTGCACCGCTACAATCAGTATACTGAGACGATGGATTGGAGTCAACCCCCACGCGAGCCGAGCTTGAGGACTGTGATTTATATCAATCGCAATATATTGTCCGTCTGGACGAAAGCTGGGCCATCGAACCAATCTGCGCTACTCAAAGCAATCCAAACTAAATCTCATAACTTCTGGTTTCCTCTTCCACCTTCGGCTCCAGCGCTACCTTGGGGCGATGTAAAGTTCGTTTCATTGTGTGCTGCTTGTTTGAGCAGTGTGGTTATGTTGACAGATGCGGTACTGAAAGGGTGGTACGCATCGCTTGCGTCGTATTTCAAACAAGTGTGTGACACTGTACTCAAACCTCTCTTCTCTCCTCCGCAACATCTATTCGAGTCCGAAAGGATAATAAGTGTCTACGCAGTTCACTCCGTACCCCCCATTAACATGGGCACAGTGACCATGCTTCTTGGTCTGCAGCATCCTTTACATCCTCCCATTCAAAAACTCTTGTACATCCTGGGCAGAAGCTACAATATTTTCCCCTATTTGCAGCATACTTTGGTTTCAGGCGAAGTAGCCAACATACGCATGGTGACTTTGTGCTTGGAGCTTATTGCAACAGCAGATATGGATGATACATTGGCAGATGTGTGCGTAATCCACCACATTGGGGGTAGTGAATATTATCTGATGGCTGAGCAGCAATGGAGCACACTCCTATGCTAGAACCAAATGGTCTTGGTTTCTGAAGGACGTGTTGCCTGGCGACAAGGATCTTCTGGATAGGCTTGAGTCACTCCCACGAAATATTATCTTCGGGAGCGAATATTTTTCTAGCCAATTATACGAGATTGAGGAAATCGAGGTGTGTTTCGTTGTGGCTACTCTCAACATTGACATACTAAGGAGACATAGCGCGCCGGGGGTCACCTCCTCCCTCGATCTATCTGCTGGACTTGTAATAACGGTGTAGCGATCGAGGAGATATACCATAGCAGTATACTCCAGAAAATCGTGTATCATGCATACTCCCAGTGGCGGTTTTACCCTTCTGCTACGAAGAAATGCAATGCGAGAGCCCTCTTTCTTCAACACGATACACGCAGTGCGGTAAACGTCATAAATTGGCTGAAAGTAGGTCGACCATCCCATCCACTCCGCTACACGCAAGCACTGATACACAGTGAACTCACTCAGAAACACGATCCTCCACCGCACGACCTTTTGGCAAAATGGGAAGCATACCTTATGGATCTGTGTGCTGCTCAAAAATACATCACGGAAGTGGTTCTGGTGAGGGTTGTGACCAGGGAAGATGGTACAAACGAGGAATTTCATGAATTCAATCCTATCGGTGGCCCCCTCGCGCCCTTTGAATCCCAAATTCATCAGCAATACTATCAAATTGCTCACATGCCTGCTCCTGGCTATGATAGAAAGAAAGCGAACATATCAGATATTAATTCTTTCCATTCTCTCTGGTGACGGCGCAGACAGAGGCTATACCGCGTACTACACCCGGCCATCTCCCGGAACCGTCAGGGCTCTGTGTGAGGAGGGTAGAATATGTCATTCGGACGGAACAATAATATATGTATCTTCGTCACTCTCGTACTTCGATCCTTGGACAAACCGTATGAAGCCAGAGACAAGATGTAAGACAATCAGCTGTTTGGGACAGATATCACGAAGTGGGGTGGCGTTGAAGCCCTAGCAGGATATCGTCGGTCTTCATAAATGGAATGCCTTCCGGGCATTTGATGAACACGGAGGAACACTGTGATACTGATAAACCACAGGCAATTGGTCACAATATAGTGTCGTACAGGTCTCAAGAGCATTTTCAAGGCTAAAAATTATCATTATGACATGATACACAAGCACACAAACACACAAGCACGGCACAGGCACATGTGAGCGTGGAACTGCATCTGAGAATTCAACGGACTGAAGAAAGCCTAGAGGATAGATGAGTCCACTCAATGAAACATGGGCGACGTCGAGATCTCTTCATGCATTCCTCGGGCTCTCAAGAGACGTTGAATATGTCTTGTCATCATAAATAGGTCACATATTACACAACATGCGCATGCACCACCAGCGTGTTTGCGAATAGTTAAGAAAGGCTACAATTTAATTCGATTTCTGCTTGAATACAGATATGTTGTAATGGTTTGTGATTCGAGTTTCGATGGAGCAAAGAGCAGATGAAAGTCAGGTCTTCCATGGTCGGTCGATCAGAACCCTCGGAAGCAGGTGCAGGCAAAATAAAGGCCGTCGAAAAAGCAGGCGAGAGAGAGAGAGTGGGGTGTTTGTATACTTAGATGTAATTGCATGAATGATTAACGCGATGACCGCAGGCAGGGACTGGTATGTGTGATGGTTTGATGGTCGCAGGGTCGCTGTATCACGATGAACGAAGGGATATGGCAGATTGAATAAATAGGCCGTCGACTCTGCTCGCGGCTGGGTTGGATACGGAATACATCAATGATTCTGGGGAAGGGTAGTTAGCCTCAGGTATGAGGGATCAAGGACAAGTGACGTACAACAACAGTGTCAGTTTCGTATTCTTTTTATTTTATTTTAGTGCATGATATGCTGATGGAAACTAAGGAGCAGTAGGGCGTCCTCGATTTTGATTCCAGAATACTGGGAGGCAGAGACCTTCTCTAACTCGGCGTAAGAGGCGGGGTCGATAGCGAGGGTCAACTCGCTGATCGCGATGCGGGATGACGAGGAAGATGGGGTGGTTGCGGCGGTGGCAGGAAGGGCGGATGCAGTTTCCGGCGGTGGGGTAACTGCCTCCTGGAACTCGTCCTCGCTGCCGATGTCGGAGTTGACTCCATGCATATCATAGTCGTCGCCATCAAGCTCCATCGACGACGACGACGAGTATGAGCGGAAGGATGGTGAGCCAGATCGCGATGCCGACGCCGAGAACATAGCGCCGTTGAAGCTGTCGTCGTCTTCGTCATCAGCGCTCCCAGAACGTTTATCGCGTTTTCGAGCTGTCTGACGCAGGTTCCTGAACCAGTTTGTGACTTTGCTGACATCCCTAATTAGGCAAATGAACCCTCGGATGATTTTCAAATGATTGATCAGACGCTTACATGCCGATTTCCAAAGCTAGCGCAGATCGCTCTTCGATGGATGGTGTGGATGTCTTGGTAAAGAGGTCCTTGAGGGCGTCGAGTTGATAGGGCTCAGGTCGGGATCGTCGCGGGCGAGAAAATGACGTCAAGGAAATGCTGTAAGGAGTGTCGCTCTGGCGGCTAGAGGACGACCGCCGAGGAGAACGGCCATCTAACGAACGTGATATGCTGGGGGAACGCCGGTGCGATCTAGAGACGGGTGCTGATGAATGGCCAGGCGTGGGTAGTGGTAACCCCAAGGAAGGATGATTAGATGGCGGGGGGAACGCTGAATATGTGCGGGCCTCGGGATAGTGCTCATTCGAGGACATAGAACCGAATCCATCTATGTCGTCCTCTTTCCGTTTCTTTGCAAGACTGCGTTGATTTTGAAACCAATTCGTTATACTCTGGTACCGCCTTTGTGACAGAAAAATGATGACATAAATGGGGATATGCTGTGAGAGGGAGATGGACATGCGTACATTCCGATGCGTTCCGCCAAATGTTGGCGCTGATCAGTAGTTGGGTGGGGGGTGATGTTATACAGCTGTCGAAGCTCATCAGTCTGCTCAGCAGAGGGACGTATGCGCATTCGCCTAGGCATGGAATCTGTCTCGGAAGTGAAATGAGAGTAATCTGGATGGCCAGCGTATTCTGAAGGGACGATGGAGGTTGCGCGAGAGTAGTCGTCTAGAGGGAGGTAATCGTCTTCGAAATAGTAATCGTCGAACTCTGAGGGATGGCGGGTGGGGTTGTTTGAGGTGGAAGCGGCACTGGATGGCATTACAGGTGGAACATTATATGGGACGCCTCTAGTCCTTTTCTTTGAAGAGGCCCTTTTATTCTGAAACCAGGCATTAACGGTCTTTGTCTCCCTGCACACAAATATATTAGTTTGAGATCGGCTCAAAAGATGATTGATGCGCCGCACATTCCCAGACGTTCTGCTAAAGACGAGCGCAGTTCGAGAGGAGGATGTTCGTTTTTGTCGTAGAGCTCGTTGAGAGCAACGAGCTGAGCGGGGGAATGGCGATGCCTTGGCTTCTTTTGCTTGTCCTTGGGGAGGTCTTGGTGAGAGAGATCGGACATTTGGGGGAGAGAAGTAAAGAGGTGAGGAAATGATTAGGAATGGAATAAGGGAGACCAGGAGATGCGAGGGGTATTACAAACTTGCAAGACCATATGCATAGCACTTTAACTTTAACTCGAACCTGTCGCTTTCCCACGTCTCTTTACAAAAAGTCTTTGATCACTTATCAGATCCGTGCCTGATGAACATATTGCTTAAACCAGACTCACTTTCCATCTGATGATCTCCACTCGTTGGGCCCTCATTGTATGGGTATCGCTACTCGTCGTTCATATCCTCGTGGCATCGATGAACTCGATGTGCTGTAAAACATGACGAAAAAATGATGTTAGGGCACAAGCCGGACGATTATCAGTCTCAGTCCAGTCAGCAGTCATGTGTTTCAATCATCGTCATCGTTCTTGTGCCGGTGGCGGTAAAGCGGTTTGACCTCATGGCAGTCTCCTTCCAGTATGTCTTTTCAAAGTCTCCATCCTGTTCGTACAATACTACTAATACATCCATAAGATATTTCCACACACACGCCTCAGTTCTCTTCAGGTGATTCGATATTACGGATCCATGCGCCGATAGCACCTCTGCGTCATGCGATCATCAGTTCATGCGTCGTTTCCTGAAAGGAAGAATGGAACTCACAGGAATCCTTCGTGTCGCAGGAACAAAGCCCGCTTCGTACCCTTACTCCAGAAGCGGATAGCATAAGATAATGTTGTGATTGTAGCAGCGTGCCCTGCAACTGTGTCAGCGGCGTTCTGTTCGCGGCCGCCAAGACGACGGGCTCACCTCTAATAAAGCATCCTCCAAAGTAGATCCTATCCAAATTGTACTTTTCCGCATTCATATAACTACATTCATTAGAAGTATCAGGGTCAGAGATCAAAATCAATCGTCGAGAGACAGACACTCACGCAATCTGTCCAATATTGTTCGACACCGCGTATAACAAGCTGCGACTGATGTCTTCTGGTGAGAAAGTCTCCTTCTTTCCACCCTTCTTGAACACTTTGCCAAAAGAACTGGCGATCATCGTGGATTTCAAGCCCAGCTTGCTATAATCTTGTCCATAGATGTCGCCCACCAACATGTCAACAGTCGCGTTGTCCCCCTGATCCGAGAATGCAAGCATCTCTGCAGGACGGTACGTCATCAGCTGCTTTATCTGCCACAACAACATTAACACATACCGTCAAAAGTTGTCGCTGGTGTCAGGAGACTGAGCAGGCCCCATAGCGTGCCTCCACCCAAACTCGTGCCGCTGACACGCTCAAACTTGCCATCCTCGTCTACTTTGATAATGGAGACACCAGATCCGATGTTGACCAGCAGACAGGGGAACTGAGGCGTCGGGTTGCCCACGAATGTTACACCGAACTTGGGTGGATCTGGACTTGGCCGTTCCAAAACACCATTCGAAGGTAATGCTGGCTTGGTGGCGGTACAAGTATGGGTGTTGGCAAAAGGATTGGACGCGGAGTGGATGAGTTCGTCAGAGAAATAGTAGACTTCGTCCGGGATGAGTGTGATGAATTTTAGGCCTTCGATAAGGCATTCCATCTCGTCTTCCCGCTGTACTTCTACTTGCAACGTGTCCTTGAACAGCTCGTAGAACTTGTGCGCGCCGCCGCCTGTCGCCATAATCTTCACGCCGCGTCGCATCTCCTCGATGGGGACATGGTTTACCACCGCGGATCGTTCAATGAGGGCCTGGATAAACTCGACGCATTCGTGGATGTTATCTGTCTCGAATCGCTCGAAGTTCAGGGAACCTCCGGGAAAGTGCTGTGATGTTCTCCGGATGAGGGAGTCACGAACCAAGCCGTCATCAAGGCCAGAAAGGGTATAATTGTGAGGCTCTAGTACAAGTGGTGTTAAGGCGCCATTTCGTCTGGATGGGGAGGCCGTAAGGGAGGAACCGCCATGTTGGCTGGTGGAGGGTGATATCGAGCGTGGGGTTGATATATTGCTGTTGGGGCTGGTAGAGCCATGAGTTGCGATGACAGAAGGTGAAGAAGGCGGGTCCGGTGATCGAGTAAAGTAAATTACTTTGGCCAGCGATCCGCCGACCTGTTGTTGTAGTAAGCTTCCGGGTCACCGACGGCCACGCAGCTACTCACATCTACCGCTATGTGCGACACTGGTTCAATGTGATTGGGAAAATAAATCCCCCTGCTGTCTCTAGTCTGCCCGTCGTGTGAGCCGGTGCTGCCCCAAGAACTTTCTGCGCGTACCTCTGGAGACTCCTCGGATAAAATCACAGCGCCGCGAGTGTCGACATGAATGACCTTCGCTGATGGTAGAGAGTAAGAAGGCATGTCTAGTAGATCCGGCTGAACGTCGTCCCAAGGTGGTGGTCAGAAACAACCGAATGCTTAGACGTTAAATAATGCAGTAAGCTGTATCATGACCATATTCGATCATCGTGTATCATACGATTTTCAAACAGATCCCAACCCGACCGGTAAACATCAAAACGGACCCAAGCGCATGGCCCGGCGCTGCCGCGACTGTTTAACCGGGGTACAACCCACCTCTGTGCTGTGCAGTACACTTGACGATGTACAATGATAATTTGGGCTTTAGGTACTTTGAGACGAACCCACAACTGAATTCTAATTGAACAACAGGGAAAATGAAAATGGGATGGGTGCCCCAATCAAAGTTTCAACCCCCAACAGCAGCGACTACAAGATCACACGTCTCCTGTTTTTCTGCACGAACCCCTAGTTCCAATGTCACGCCGGCGCCCTGCGAGAATGTCATCCGACAGCGGACAACTACCTTTCCACCACCACCCGTTACTAGTCCAGATAGCTGTAGAGTGTGAACTGAGGTTGACGTCGGCGTCTCGCTTCCACCTAGTGGTTCCATGTTGAGAACTTCTGTGATGGAGTCACAAGCGGCTGTAGTGGGGTTACATATTTATCAGCCAAAGAGATTAGAGTACAACACTTCTCAAGACTAACCTTTGATACTATCCATCGCAGACAATGCAAAGGTTTCCGTAACACTCGGTGCACTCCGTAGCCTGTCCCATTCAGCTCCGAAGGTCACATAATTGGGAATGACGAAATCAGGCGCGCCGAGCTCGATCTCCTCGACTTGATATTCATCTTCGTAGCCATCCTCTTCCGGTTGGCCTGTTGATGGATCTAGCTCCTTGCTTACGAATTTGAGCGTGCATGCAAAGGATCCAATAGGATAAGGTTCTGCTTTGGTGAATGAGACGTAGATGATGCTCGGCGAGGTGGCAGACGTCAGCGAAGGTAGAGGGATGATGAAATCTTCTGTGAGACTGGGCTCTTCCATCTGATCCTGCATGATAACAGAAACATTTTCAAGAACAGTGTCGGGTAGCGTGTTCGACACATTGAACTAAAATCAGGGCATGATACTCAGTGATACTCCTAGTTCAGATTAAACGAGATGATACCGACCTGGAAGACGACGTGATCTGCAAATATATGTTTCACGCACGAAACCTGATATTCGGTCTCGCTCTCGGTCAACTGCGTTGGTGTCGCGCTGCTGTTCTGCACAGGGCCGTACGACGCAAATTCTGGAACTTCGGCAAGCTGTTGGGCATATGCCGATTGTTTCTCTGCCGCTGAGGGGGGAGGGGGTGTATCTGAGGCTTTCTTCGTCGTGGGAGCGCCGATTGTCTCCAAAGTGCTTGGGCCTTAAAAGAGGCGTTAATTATGGCAGAGTTTATTTTGATCGACACTCACGAGCAGCATCCTGAGCGGCCTGTGAACGGCTGATCTTGGGGACTGACGAGGCATCAAACGCTTGAGTGCTAGCGGAAGGGTCCTTGACATAGGCGACAAGCTTGGATTCCAGGGCAGCCAAGGAGAACACAGACTCTGCAGTGGGTGTCAATCGGATGTCCGCAACAAAATACTCCATCCCTTACCCTCTTTGACGTAGGTGTCAGCCAGTGGCTTTTCTGTAAACACCTTCAGATAAAGCGCAGCACGATCTCGCACTTCATCGTCTACATCGTCCAAGCAACTGGATGCATATTAGGCAGAATTTGCAACCAACGCAAAAAGGGTAGTCACCGATTCAAAAGGACGCTGATGCTCTTCCTCAAAGTAGAGTCAACAGAGTTCACACCAAACTTGGCCAGGCTTGCGACAGCTGCCGCTCGAACGGTGGCGTTTTCCAGAACCACCCGATTGTAGATAAAGCGAATGTACTTCGCCGGTTGTGGTGATTTGGGGCCTTCCATTCCAAGTAGATGAAGGATGCGAACAGAAAGCTTGGTAAATTCGCAGTCTTCGATGAATTCGCATAGATGAGAGAGAGCCTGTTCCTTTGCATCGCCGATAAACTTGACCATGTCGAACATTGCCTCGACAACAGCACGCTTGAAGTCATAACCGCCTTCGTCACGAAGCACGCCAGAGAGGAAAGTGAGCATAGAAGCGTGCTTGGACGGGAACTTCAAGCAGAGGGAGCGGATGGCGTCGACAATGATGACTTTAAATTCATCAGTTATTTCTGCCATGAAGCCGGTAATCTGCTTCATGAGACGGTCGACTGAAGCCTCGTTACCAGTCTAAAAAGTGATCATAAGCAGAAGAACACATAGACTTGAATAAACTGACTTTGAGTAGTGTTGTGATTGCGTAAGTAGCAATGCTCCTGTTGGGATCAGCAATAAGAGCTTCAAGGTCAACGTTGCATGTGGCGACAGAGGCGGGCTGTGTGAGAGCAAGGGCAGCCAGGGTACGTGTAGCAGCAAATTTGAGGACAGGTTTGGGTGAGGACAGGAAGAGTTGAAGGACTGATGAGATAACTCGTGAGCCTAGAAGATTTAAGGCGCTCTTCAGAATATTCACCTGAGATGGCTTTCGATAACTGCTGAGCGCTAACGTTCTTCATTTCACAAATAACGCGTGCAGCCTCGTAGTTGACCATGTCGCTCTTGTGCCTCAACCAGCCGTCGATGAATTCCAACATTGGGCGTTGAAGGCTGGTCAAAATCGTGAGTGTCAATCTCCCTCAGAGCTAATTGATCCCGCTCACTTGGGATCTTCTTCCATAACCTTAGCCGTGTACCGAATCAGCATACATATCGACATAGGATTCTTTAACACGGTTCCAGCGCCAGACTTGCCCCCAGTGAATTGTTGGATCATTTTCGTCACAGCCATCCGGTCTTGCTGACGCATAAGATACAAGAGGCCGATAGCGAGGTATTGAACACAGTAACTTGACGTAGTGATCGTGTTTTGTGTGGTGGGTTGCGGCGTGGCACCAAAGCCAAGGTATCCACCACTACTGGAGCCGGCGGTTGAATCGTAGAAAGAAGCGGAGGATTTGGTATTGACTGCTTCTTGGGTTTCATTCACCCAACGTTTAACGACATCTTTGGCGAAGGGGAAAAGATGGTAGGCAGAGACGAGAGCGGCAGATGCAGTGGTTGGGTTGCGATCGACAATGGCGGCTTTGAAGAAACGTTCAACACCTTGGGCCATAGACGGCTACGTTACCAAGAATCAGGGTCTGTATAATCCTCTAGAAGAATGGCAGCATACATCGATGATACGGCTGAGAGCTCGGATCGCGTTCGAACGGTAAATGACCTCGGAGTTGGGCTGCATGTCCTTCATAATACTGGCGGTGACCATGATAACATCCTCTGCTGAGACCGCAAGTTCCTTGATCGCCAAATACACGGCCTGCCGTAGTGCGCTCTGTGGACAGCAATTATGACCAGACCTTCACAAATTAAGGACGACGTACATCTTTGTGTTGAAACAATTTAGAAGTCCCGAAGAACAGTGTGGTGGCCTCCTGCGTTCCGAAAGTCTCGCCGACATAAAGAAGATATACAATCCGCGTGAGGAGTGCTCTGCACTTTCGTGGGCTAATGGGCGATTCATTGAATACGCGGGCCTCCTGGATGATCGTAGTTTTGTTATTGTAGTACGAGCTAAGACCGCTCTCCTCCTCCTTTTTGGAAGGAAGGACCATGGCGAAGGAGGCCATTTTGCTGATATTGGTCGCTGTGCGTCGTGTACTAGGGAGTTTGTGGACGTGTAATGTTTGTTTGGCTGTGCAACTGTATCATAATACGTGTTTGGCTCAAACTTTGCCTCCTCTCAAGTGTTGCAACTGCAAGTCAACGTTAACATATTATTTATTTTGTACAAACAACGTAGAAGCCAATATAGACCGCGCCTGGCCAGTAGAAGGAAGATGAGTATCGTAACGGTTCATAATGTCGTGCCGGTAATGAGGGGCGAGCGCAGAACCAGGAGCGGCTCTGATGCAAACCCGTCGTACTTTCTTGCTGAACCCTCGACCCAGCCAGCTGCAAGACCAGACGCAGCGCCCTCTCCCATTCCACTCGCCCTCAACGGGATCCTGCTGATAAGGCATCCGGGAAGAGGTGGGGGATGGGAGGACAACAAATGCGTGGGTAAAAACCCAGGGAGAAAGGACGATGTAAGTAGTAGTGAGATGGGAAGGAAGGAACGATTGTAGGTACGTAACAGTGGGATTATAAGAGGAGCGAGTGAGAGTCATGGATCTCGAGAACGGGTAGGGGGTAATAAATCCGCACACAATCGGATATTTACGGGCGCAGAAAGGGGTTCACTGTAAAATCACAAGGGAGGTAAGGATAGAGGCCGTCAATCCATGGCCTCCCTTACAGAGGCGATGAAAATGACTTGAATGGAAAAAAGCGTCCGTATAAGAATGAGTCGAGGGCACGAGCAAGCCTTGTTGTGATGGAGGTCGTATATATCAACGACACCTGGCCCAAGAGGGTCCAGGGGGAAATGAGCCTTGGATGCGCGTGATCGATATGTCGGGAATGTAATGAGTGGAAGCCGAGAGCACACTGTCGGGGATCGGCGGAGGAACCGGGCGTGCCCCCACCGAGACTTTCTATCTGCCCACACTCCCCAACCATCTCGCGACCCAAATCTCACCGCGCGTATCGTTCGCGGGAGGAAACCACGCAGCACATATGACCAAGCAAAACACCTCTGCAGCTACCAACCACAATCCACATCGCTAAACCGTACCCGAAGAGGGCAAACCGAGAAAAAGCCGCCGAATGATTTACCAAAGGTCGGCCTCACGGCCGCGTGCAGCACGAGGTTGGGCAGCAGGGCTGGCAATGGGCTGCTGACCTTGAGCCTGACGAGTGTGCGAGCGAAGCCTGGCAAAAAAGACCTTGTGAGATGTGGAGAATGAACACGGATGGAATTTGCTTACATCCGGTCACTCGCGCGATGGTCCTCCTCATCTTGGACGACCTTGCGCCTGGTGGAGGGCTTAGCCTCGTCCTGGGCATTGCGCTGGACACTCCAGTCGAAGACATAGTCGTACTGGTAACCCTCGCGCACAAAGAGGTCGCGGAAGAGCTTTCGGAGATAGGAGTAATCGGGCTTGTCATCAAAGCGAAGAGCACGGGTGTAGTTTAAGAAGATGCCGAACTCGTTGGGGAAGCCACGGCAAAGGAGATCAGTGGGGGTGGTCATCTTTTTCTCCATGATGCGGTCGTATTTCTGCTTCTTGGTGGCAGCCTTAAGTCCCTGCCATGGAAGAGCGCCTCGGAGGAAGTACATGAGGACATAGGCAAGAGACTCCAGGTCGTCACGGCGAGCCTGTTCAACGCCAAGATGGGTGTTGATGGAGGTGTAGCGGGCAGTGCCGGTCAAGTTCTTGTTCTCCCTGTAGGGGATGTGAAGGTGGGTCTTTGGGTCACGGAACTTCTTCGCTAAACCGAAGTCGATGACATTGACTTGATTTCCACGCTTGCCAATTCCCATCAAGAAGTTATCAGGCTTGATATCGCGATGGATGAAATTGCGGGAATGAATGTATTCGATACGGGAGATCTAATCATATGTCAGCCATATTCCGCAGGCGTCATCGCTCACACAGCCTGACTCACCAACTGGTCTGCAAGGAGAAGCACGGTCTTCAAGCTGAACTTGCGATTGCAGAAATTGAACAAGTCTTCGAGAGAAGGCCCGAGAAGGTCGAGAACCATGGCGTTGTAGTCGCACTCGGTGCCGAACCACCGAACAAAGGGAACACCAACGCCACCAGCGAGGGTCTTGTAGACCTTTGACTCATACTCGAGTTGGGGGTGCTTGGCCTTCACAGATTCAAGTTTGATAGCAACTTCTTCGCCTGAGATGATGTTGATTCCCAGATAGATATCACCTACACAGCCAACAACGTCAGTATACAGAGGGAATGTTGGGGCTAGAGGGTGAGCACGACGCACCAAAAGATCCTGAACCAATCTTCTTGCCCAACCTGTACTTGCCCCCGACACGAAGGTCGAGTCTATGAGAGGAGGAGTCTGCCATATGTTATACGAGAGTGTAGTGGAAAATCTGTGATAAGAGAAGGGGTGTCAGAATTGTGGGCGAGCGAGGAGTTTATAAAGGGAGAGAACAACAGGAAAGGGTTTTTCTAGGGGCTGAGGGCAGGAGGCCGTGTGGATCAGACACTTGTCAATACACGTAACGTGGCTACCTTCCGGCGGCTGACGGATGGCACGATGAGAATAAGGCAATCGTTATCAAGATGTTCTCCCCGAAGAAGGGCCTGGGATCGGAGACGAAGAAATTACAATAGGCGCCACGCCCGGTTGTTGAGGGTTGCCGCTGTGCGGTGGCCTCGCCAGTGTTGTTTTGAGGAGGAAAGAAGGGTAATAAAAGGATATAGCAAGCGAGACTCACTGAGAGAATGACAGAAAAACAATAGAAGTGTAGAAAGGGGAGACAAAGATGAGGGGTTTCGAGGTGGTGGGCTGAGGCAACCACAAGAGAGAACCAAATAAGCTGTGCTGGCGGAGTCTCAATTACACGCCATCGATGAATCAGTCTGAGCTCAGGTTCAACCAGGTTCACCCTTTTTTGCTTCAATATGTCTGCTTTCTATCAGCCTTGTTCCTATCTTGCTATATCAGAAATGACCATTCTTGTTGTCAACTCCCTTGAACCTTCCCGTTGTCCCATGCCCCAATATCAGAAGACCCTGTCTAACTTGTTCGTCCACTCTGCCCGCTTGTAGCTTTGCGAGGCCGTGTTGCCCCGTTCGTCAAACGTCCGAGTGCCGGGCCAGGAAAAAGTTTCACTGGCCATGTGCGCACTTTGCGTGGCTCATCGTCTGCGGTGGCAGTTTTTCCGCCTCATAGCGTACATGCCGGATCATACTATGGTCTCAGAGGATCCCTGCGTAGTTTTTTGACTCAAGGTCAGCGCTCGCCGTACGTTTGGTTGCACTGAAAGTAGCGCCGTCTGGCATCAAATTCTACCCATTAGACCAACATTGGTCTAGATTGGACCTTCCTTCGACATGACTTGTCTGATATATCAGGCACAATCGCCGAGATAGTTCTGTTTTGGGAGTTCGGTTTCTCTCAGTGAGTCCTGTCCACTATCCAACTACGATCAGGTGTAACCGAAAAACCTGTAGTGCCATGAAGCCTGTTTCGGAGTACTCACGGTGACTACTATTAGTTATAGCGAGTGACTTACTCACTCGGTCCCTCACTAGTGGGTTCAGTGGGGGGAATGTTGTCATTCTACGACTTCATGAATGATTCTGCGCCGCTCATTGGCATCGCATCTGTCAGCTGGGTCTATATAAAAGTACTACAAGCTAGTCAGTTGATTCGAGGACTTATACTTATATATCTGGTGACACCTTCAACATGAAAAATGACCGTCGAGTCAACATCGAGTGATTATTTGCGTTGACACCAGTGAGAGTATTTTATCTTCAGTGTGATCTGGATACCGTTACGGGTGCAACAAGCCGATCAAGAAGTGGCTCCAAGTTTTCGTGGAAATTTTCCAAATGGAGACAAACTTTTGTAAACTTGAAGTTGTTGTGAAGGTCTTTGCTCCAAGTCTATCAGTTCTCATCAATCCGTCTTGCTCTGTGAGTCTGTGCACTGTTTTCTTTGAAGGCAACCTCAATCTCTCGTTTCCGGGCAGCCCCCCTCACTCGTTTTAGGCCACACCATTCACTACCAGGCCGTCCATTCACTACCAGCTCACTCACTGTTACGCTTCGTCTGGATTAGCCTTCAGCGCTAAGTAGCAACCATGGCATACCGCCAAAACGACCCATATTATCAGCAGCCCACCAACAACTATCAGCAATATCCCGAAGCCAATTACCCTCCTAGCCAACAACACTATAATGATACATACGATGGACAAGCAAACTGGGATAGCAAGTCCGTCAAATCATACCAGAGCCATGCAGGTTCTCAGGTTCACCTCATGCCCTCATACGAGAAGGCACACGAAGGAGCACATCCAATGCCTGCAATGCCCTACCCTCAGAATTACCCTCCAGCGCAGCACCCTGGGATATATGGCAGAGAGCCGAGCAATGGCTACTCTGCTATGCGCGAGAAGATAATGCGACGGACATCTGTACGCCAGGTCGCGTTGGTAAATGGCAACCTGGTGCTCGATGTGCCAGTGCCTTCCAATATTGTTCCTTCGGGAAAGCAGGACGTGGAGGAAATGTCCAAGATGAGGTACACCGCTGCCACTTGTGACCCAGACGACTTCATGCCATCGCGGTATACCCTTCGCCCTTACCTTATGGGCCGTCAAACGGAACTATTCATCGTCATGACTATGTATAACGAAGATGAGATATTGTTCGTCAAGACCATGAACGCGTCAGTCCGTCTTTACTTTTAGAATATCCCGGTTCTGACGGGTAAATACAGTGTCATCAAAAACGTAGCGCATCTCTGCAGCAGAAACAAGTCCAAGACCTGGGGTCCAGATGGTTGGCAGAAGATCGTCGTTTGCGTTGTGTCCGATGGCAGGAACAAGGTCAACAAGCGGACTCTACAAGTCCTTAGTCTTGTGAGCATAGTTTACGTCGATCCACTGCAATTCCAACCTTCATATCTTAGATGGGATGCTATCAAGAAGGTATCGCAAAGGACTCTGTTGGTGGGAAGGATGTGACGGCACATATTTTTGAGCAAGCTACTTTTCTGATGAGACGGGCTAATTCTAACTGACGCCAACATTCAGATATACGTCCAGCGTTGTCGTTACAGAGTCAGGTGAAGTTGGGCAAGGAACCTGTCCCGTGCAGATCTTGTTCTGCCTCAAGGAGCAAAACAAGAAGAAACTCAACAGCCATCGTTGGTTCTTCAACGCGTTTGGTCCTCTCATCAAACCCAATGGTGAATACCCTCGACATCATCTAATCCCAAGTATAGCGCTTATAATGTTTAGTCTGCATCCTTTTGGATGTGGGTACAAAGCCAACAGGCACTTCAATCTACGAACTTTGGAAATGTGAGTCTGCTTATCTCCGGTATCGCGTTCCCTTGATTAACCTAAATGACTAGGTTTTGACAAGCACTCTGGTGTTGGAGGTGCTTGCGGCGAGTAAGGCTCTGTTTCATCGTGTCCCTGTGTGTGTCGTTGATGCCAGACAACAGGATCTGTGTCGACGTAGGCCGAGGTTGCGGCCTTCTTCTATCTAATCCCTTGGCTGCATCTCAGAACTTTGAGGTAACCATTTTTCAAACCCATGCATGCACTCTACTCTGATTCCACCACCAGTATAAAATGTCCAATATTCTCGACAAGCCCTTGGAGGTCAGTTAATATCAATCATAACGTATTCATTTTTATCTCAATTCACTTTACAGAGCGTGTTTGGTTACATCAGTGTCCTTCCCGGTGCTTTTAGCGCTTACAGGTACAAGGCATTATTGAACGGACCCAACGGCAAGGGCCCACTCGCTTCCTACTTCAAGGGTGAGACCATGCACGGCGGATCCAGTAGTGCGGGCCTTTTTGGTACGTCTCCCTTCATTGCGATTTGTTAAATACGAAAAGACTAATTTCGATTGTTTCATCTCCACGCAGAGGTAAAACATATCCGCCGCGTTCCGTGACCAATTCACTGATATTAAGCACCTAGAGGAATATGTATCTTGCTGAAGATCGTATTCTCTGCTTCGAAATCGTGACCAAGAAGAAAGAGGGTTGGACGTATGTGTGGCGATTCCTTGATTTTTCCCTTATTCTCATATCGCTTGTTCCAGTTTAAAATATGTCAAGAGCGCCAAGGCTTCCACTGATGTTCCGGCCTCCGTCAGTCTCTGCTCATCTCCGGTCTCATTTGATGTGCTTACACCTGTGAATGATATCCCCAGGTCCCCGAATTTATCTCGCAACGCCGAAGATGGTTAAATGGCTCTTTGTTCGCCTCCATCCACGCCACGGTGTTTTTCTTCAGGATCTGGTCGTCTGGGCAGAATTTCTTCCGCAAGATCGTCCTTCAGGTTTGATTTCTTCAATTTGTTCAATGGAAAATACTGATAGTCTTCTTTAGATCGAATTCATATACAATTTTGTGCAGTTAATTTTCACATGGACTTCGCTCGCCAATTTCTACCTAGCCTTCTACTTCGTGAGTGCTCAGCATCATCATTAGCTTTGAGAGTCTTAGAGTTCCGTGATAGCTCGTCTCATCGGCAACCAAGCCCGGCCGAAACAATGCTTTCAACTTCCTCAGCAAAGGCGCAGGGTTGTATGTGTTCGAGGTCTTCCTGAATCTGTATATCGCTCTCCTCTTCATCGTCCTCGTCTGTTCTCTTGGAAATCGACCTCAGGTTAGAGCAAATTTATAACGTTGGGCGCAACTTTACTTATATGTGGTATTTGCAGGGCTCTCGGTGGACATACCTCACGGCTATCATCCTCTTTGGTATCTGCAATATTCTTACTTTGTGGTGTGCAGGCTACACTGTCTATCTTGCTGTCCCACATAGTACGGAGGGCTGGAAGAACATAATCGAGTAAGTTATTTTGCTCCATTATCATCGCCATTCCGTATCAGTTATTCATTCTTGCCAAGGCTTGTCAAGACCAACAAGACTCTTCAGGAAATTGTCATCGCTCTCCTTGCTACCTATGGCCTCTACTTCATCAGCTCATTCATGCACTTCGAACCATGGCACATGTTCACAAGCTTCGTACAGTACATGTTCTTGCTCCCCTCCTACGTCAACATCTTGATGATGTACGCCATGTGCAATCTACATGATGTCACTTGGGGCACAAAGGGTGACAATGGCGCCGCGAAGGATCTCGGAGGGGCAAAGAAGGTCAAGAATGAAGACGGGAAGGAGGTTTTGGAGGTCGAGCTTCCCACTGCACGAGAAGATGTCGAGCAATTGTGGACTGCCGCACGTAACTCGCTCAAGATCAAACCCCCTCCCGAGAAAGAGAGCCGCGACGCTGCTACCAAGCAGGCTGACCACGACAGGAACAGCAGGACCAACGTTGTGCTTGCCTGGGTCGGGTCGAATATGTAGGTCACTCTATATTAGCAGCAAGACACTAATTGATAGACTACAGGGTTATGATACTTGTGTTCACTTCGACCGCATTCGCTGACTGGGTTGCCACTCACGTCGAAGCTGTAGATGGTACCACCTTCAACCCTTACCTGACTTTCCTGTTCTGGGCATTGTGCGTTCTCTGATACCTCTTTGCCCTGCATTTTGACTAATGAATGTTCATCAGCGCTGTGCTGTCTGCCGTTCGTTTCTTAGGCTCCTTCCTTTACCTCGTATTCAGACTCTTCGGGTTCTGAAAGTAACCTTTTTCTGACAAATCCTTACCTTGGTATACTTACCCTTCTTTGGTTCGATGTGGTTTTTCTCTCGTTACTTGTATGGTATTTTTTTCACGAGCGCTGGACTTTTTATGCTGTCTAAATGGTTGAACCACCTAGAAAGCTTTGTATCGCATAGTTAGAATTAGTGATGACTGGAACTTCGGGTTTTGGAGATGCAATTGTGTCAGAAGACACTGTTTAATATTCGGCAGGACATGATGAACGCTGTTTGAACACGTGCTCACAGCCAACAAACATTTCATCTGAGCACAACATCTGCAGTGGTTCAAAGTTGTCGTGTAGAATTACAAAGAGGTTTAAAAAGGGGGTGTATGCAAATTTAAGGGGGCAATGCTACTAAAGGACAAATCGAAGGTACAAAAAAGCGGCCCCAGGTGAGCAAACGTGGATGCCTCATTGTCCTTCCGCCGAATGGTCCATTGAGTGATCTAGCCCATGGTACGGATACGATAGCGCTGAGCCCATCTTCGGTGATACCATTTCGAACTGTGATGTGTCAAAGCTAGGACGGCTTTCTTGTGAGGAGCGAGAGGATGCCATGGAACGTCGAGAAGCCGTTTCAGCACCTAGACCCCCGCTTAATTTCGGCGGGGAGTGCGATGAGTCAATAGACGAATTTGTGAGCTTAGACCGTATCGACTGTCGATTCTCATGCCGTGTCATGAACTGCTGCGGGATCTGCGGACTAGGTGGGATATCCAGTGGAGGTGATACCACCGAACTTCGTGACGAGCCAAAGTTGAGAACGCTAGGCCTCTTCCCACGAACAGCGCCAGCGTTTGGTCGCTCTAGACTCGATCGAGGCTCACCCACGGCCTGTTGTGCAGACGCAGTCGAAGATATCGACGAAGATTTCCAACCTTTCAGAATTGATTTACGAATGTTGGGCTTTTCTGGTGGAACCATCGGCGGTCCCATGATCATCGGCTTGGGCAAGCTTTCGTGGCTCATGGTAGGCGTGGGAGGTGGCAACTGTATTGTTTGTGGGGTTGGCGAAGGAACAGGAGGAGGTGATGCTGGTCGAGAACCTGTTGGAGCCCGGCGAGTGATAGGGTATGGCGATTCCTGATCAAACTGGAAACGATCTAATGTAGAATTACTCCTCGAAGGGCGCATCTGGGTAGCAACTATCGGTTGGGGATTCGCACTCCTACCATTGAAGGGAGGTGGTGGAACAGACAGTTGTTGGGGTATCGTCATACTTTGGTGGTGAGGGTGAGCAGGCGGGACGGGATACTGAGGCTGCTGCTGTCCATGGGGTATTGGAGGCCGTTGTTGAGGGGACAAGGCAGGCTGGGGTTGTGGATGGGATATTGACGACCGTTGGTGTGGTTGTGGAGTGGGGACAGGCGGTGTTAATGCTTGCGGCGGTTGCTGTGGCTGTGGCTGCGGTGATGGCTGCAACTGGGGTATCGGCCTCTGTTGTTGAGGGGCAACAGGTACTGAGAGCTGCGGTGGAGCCTGTGGGACAGGTGGTGGTGGCACGTCTTGCGACCGTCGATGAGGCGCAGGTTGAGGGGAGAACCGTCCAAATATGGGGGTCTTTGGAGGTTCATCAGATTGTTCCTGCGATGGTCGTTCCGGCCGTCCAGGTACGGGGGGTACAGAGGTGGCAGATGGGGCTGAGGGAGGGTTGGACGAAGTGGTACTTTTTGTGCTTTTTCTCCACAATTTTTTGAACGTGTTGACTGTCATCAGCGTTGCCCTATTGGGCTTTAAATTAGCATTTGAATTCGCTTCAACGCCTGTTATTGAATCAGCAGAGAAACGGCTAGTGGCCGAAGAACCACTCCGTTTCCTGCCATCAGGACTGACTATGGGCGCAGGCGTTGTCACTGATGAGATAGACGGAATAGCCCCATTGTCCCAGTAAGCTGTAGTCTGCGGTGCCCCAGAGGATATAGGTGGGGTTGACGCAAATCGACCGAATGGATCAGGCGAAAGGGGGATGATAGGGGAATCTGTGGCAGTCTGTGTCTTGGATGGAGGATGGTAACCCTGTTCCTCTTCAAGCTCACGCTTCCGTTGTTCACTTTCTGCCGACATCTCACCGGAGGCATTCGGCATATACGACTTGGGTGCAGATGTTGTGATGCCATTGACAGCGAGACGAGGTGGTGACGGTGGAGCGTCGCGCCTACGAGGTGGAGAGGTATTCTTGAGAGAGGCAAAGGGAGTGGCAGGCCAGGCCGCTTGCGGCTGAGATAAGGGCGAATCACTGTAACAAATCTGATCAGATATTATGTGGAAAATCCAAGGAGGTACGTACGGGACCTCCGGATGCTGGGGAAGCCTTGGTGAGGGAGGATAGTAATCTGCATTCATTTTACCGGGTGAAAGCGTCATAGAATTGCTCGGGGACAGTGGTAGATACGTTTGCTCATCCGCTAGATCAGTCTGCAAGATACGGGGCGACAACTGGGCCATGGTCCTTTCTATCTCGTCCAGTTGTGCTCTCATTAGGAATTGACTGCGGCGTCTATCGTGAGGGTCGTCGTCGTCGTACTGTCCATAATCAGCATCATTTGCTCGATTCAAATTAAAGCTTTACTCACATCTTCGGTCGGGTCCAATCCAAGGTCAAGGTCGTCAAACACCGCACCTCCCCTCTTCACCGATTCCGCAGGGCTCTTCACTCTGGTATAGTCAACCTCAATGCCTTCCTCTTCGGCTGCTTCGTCGCCTTGCTCTGGGGACATCTCATCACTCCCATCGGACAGGTATGCCAGGCCTGCGGTGCTGTTGCTACTGGGCAGTGGATCAGAGGATGTGGCCAGATCCTTTGGTGGAGGGTTGGTGACAAGAGTCAATGGAGGGGGAACATGTTTCTTAACGCCTATCACTGGTGAAGTGGGCAAGCTTGCCCGAGACATCTGTTCCAGTAGTGCCTGCACTTCGTCCTCTTCTTTGCCCAAAGTTTCGAATTCGGACTGGGTGGGACTGGGCAGCGCGGTCAGATCTGCAGGGTTGAGGGCGAGGTTGACGACATTGGGGTTGGTTTGATGTTTGGAATCGCGGGGAGAGGAGGCCTTGAGGTCAGCCCAGGTCTCTGCATCTGTCCCAAAGACGTCTGCGAGAGCGTCCTTGTGGTTGTCGAGCGTTAGAGTAGCAACGCGTGTCGTGGGTTCGAATTCATCGTCATCAGAGTCGTCTGACCAACCGCCCTGCTCCCCCTCCAGTTCCATTTCCAGTTCCTCTTCGTCAAGCTGCTGGTATCCTTCTGCCATGGGAAGATCGATTGTCTCGGGCTCTGCAACTAATGACTCCTCCATTGGAGACAGGAGTGAGTTGGTACTCTGGGCCTCCTTGTTTCCCGTCAAAAACCCGATATGGCGAACATGTTCTTGAGAGCCATCTGAAGGGCTATCGCTGTTCTCTCGGCTTTCTTGTCGTCCATTGCGACTCTCTGCGCGCTTTGCGTGGTTCATCCGTCGGCTCCTGATCCAGGGTTCATACCACGCGGCTCTCCGGCGGTCAATGTCAAATTCGACTTTGGCAAGGATAGGAATAATCGATGGGGACATTAAACCCGGAAGATCCAGCGATTTTGCACGCGATTCAGGATCCTTCAGCATCGATGGGGCGGCCGACGAAGTGTCAGGAGTCTCTGGGTCACACACAGAAGATTCAGACGGTGGAGCAGACCTTGTATTCGAACGAGGGTCTGAGGCTGTTGATGGAGTTGACGGTGACGGAGGGAAAGGGCTGGAAGGCAGAGCTGGGGTGGAATGCTCTGTTGTTGAAGAGAGGAAGGGGCGAAGGGATTGTCCGCTCATTTCATGTGGAAGATACGGTGTAGATTGGGCTCCTAGGGCCATTCCAAAAGGACTTCTTGGTGGCATGAGGGAATCATCTCGTTGCTCCACTCTCAAAACTCGCGTCCACAGATGCTTCCAAATGTCCTCTGACAACCGTGGACCAGGCTCTTCAGGTTCATCGTCCATCAGCACTGGTGTGAGGCCCCGTTCCGGTCTCTTCGCTGATGATACAAGGTAGAGTACCAGGCCAGCGGTGCTCGGAAGGGCATACTCCTTGGCAATCACGCCGAGTTGCGACTGAAGATTTGAGTGGACGGGTACTAGAGTACCTCGTCGAAATTGGGTGTGATATCCGGATGCGTTTGGAGGAGGAGGCGTCATGTCAGTGTCGTCGTTGGTGTCATGAGGAAGGTGTAGCGGTGGGACGACATGGAGAAGATATTTCGAAACTGCTGGGGAGTATGCAGTAAAGTTTGAAACAGGAGTAGATGGTGTTGGAGAACGTCTGAAGGTATCAGCTGAAGCAGGAGATTCCAAGTAGGAACGGGACATGAATGGCGTAGGTTGGTGAACTGCCGGCATGGGGGTCGATACTCCAAGTGCGTTCGCGAGTTTTGCGAGACGGTGAGGGGGTAAAGGTGATTTTGGTGGCGCCCATGTTGGTGATATTGTGGCTGTAGATGATTCTGGTGATAGATGTGTTGAACGGGGCGTTTGAGAGTTGGCGTTGGCATTAGCACTGGATGTCATGATTGGAAGTCGACCACGAAAATGCCAACAAGCACGGAGGTTTACTAATTGGATGCGGTTGGGTCAGTCTGAGTCGATTAGGGGCGTGCTATGGCAATTTCATAAATGTATGCTGAACATAGCTGTCATGTTTAGCGCTCACTGGTCAAGTTGAAAAGTTGAACGACGTACATATATCAAACAATATTAGAAGTGTTGTGAAAACGTGATTAGTGCCAGCAGTGAGCAGTAAGCGACAGACAACAGCAGACACGATCAGCGCCACGTCGAATGGCAGGAGTTTCCACTGAAGGAAACAGCCTACAGACCTGTAACGAAGGTTTGTTAAAGCAAGTCAGGCCTGTTAACTTCACGGTGAGAGTATGATACCAAATCAGGCACAACTCAATTATCCAACTGTCAGTACATCTTTCACAACAACGTCGAGGACGACAACGAGCGACAACGTCTGCCATTGGTCCAAGCAGGTTAGAGAGCATTGTTCATCATCATCGATCTCGTATAACTGATACTATCTGTTAACCTGTGGCAATCACTGATTCGACCTAAATGTATAGTCCATTCTCCCCCTAGTTCTTCGACATCTTGGTTCTTGGACATAATTTCAACTCAACAACAGATTACCTGCCGAGATCCTTTATGTTCTTACTGAAACCTTTTAGCCTCATGCATGGAGAACAGCTGTTCCCAATCGACGGCGAATACCCTTGCGTCCCTGCTGGTCGAACAAGGACATACGGCTGGATCCTGGCAGCATTTATGGAGCTCAGGGAGAAGAACCGGCTGAACCTTGACTCGAACAGTGGTAACACAAGGGCAACATCTTATTCATGCAGTGCCTTGACAGCGAGCATTTATCACACAACATGCTTGAGTTCGGCCTTATTGTGAAGAGCTGGAATGAGGTTGACCATTCCTGCAGCTTGACTGCAACCATGTACCTTCTTTCCGATCAACATTGTCTTCTGTAAGCTTTCAAGGACGCCGACGCCGAAGTGTTTATAAAACAAGGAGCATGGTGACGGCGTCCCGAAGAATTATTGTATGGAGCTTCTTTTTTTCTCGCCATTATAGTACATTTGTCGTAAGGGTGTCCAGAGGTTGAAGGTATATGCGCAATCTTCATTCGAGTTGTCACCTTGTCAATCTTGCCTCTGACCGAGTTTGGAAAACTTTCACGGGCATTGACATACAAACATATCTTATCAAATAAAGTGCCATCGTCCGATGGGGACCGAACAAGATCGATAATAATATGGCCAGAAGGGTTCATCGTTGTTTGTAGATGGAAGCTTTTGGAGCGAAGAAGTCAAAGGGCCCATTGTGTATCGTGTACAAAGTCAAAGAATTGAGAGCCAAACAAGCCTTGGAAGCCGCGAGTGGCGCAGTTTTTAGTTCTTCTCCCTTCTCTCCCTGGACTCACTGTTGATTTACTTTGAATCAACAGTGCCATTGTTTCTTGCCTTTTTTTCGAATTCACCCATTCTTTTCACCTTCACGACCCCCGATACCTGCAATTCACGAATCACTACCAACGACCACCCACGACCATCCCACAAGGCAGCCCACACTTCCATGGACCATCAGCAGCACATCCCAGACGATCACACTGGCATGAACACGACCAATTACTTCTATGGGGAACAGGACCCTTCGTTCAACGTCAGCTATGGCACTCAACAGATCCCAAACTATCAAGTGAACACAACGCGTGGGTATCGTCTGGTCGAAACTCATGTTCATCTGATAATCTTTGTTAATTTCACTAGGCAACCAGCTTGAACTTCAGCACCAGCAGCACCAGGACTCGCTGCATTACCACCTAATTTCACCCCATCAATATCCAAACCCCGTGTATGGCACGTCTTCACCGCCTCATGGCTCCCTTCCCCCTCCTACTTCACCCACTCCCCCTTCCCCTGATATGTATGACCCCCTTTCTCCACCTGTATCCGGATCAGACACATCGGCAGACGGAATCCACTACCACTCCAACAGCAGCGGTGCAAACTCTCCCGCGTCTTCCAGAGCAAACAGTCTTGTCCATCGTAGCGTTCGTTACAACCCCACACCATCTCCAACAAGCTCCTCTGGCCGCAGACGCAGTCGTTCGCAGGATTCCGACGACGATAACGATATGGGCGCTTCTTTCGTAGAGAATTTGGCGAACACGCGCAAGGAGGCTACCCGCCGGCAGAGGATTGAAGCCGAACAGCGGCGCCGCGACGAGCTTAGAGATGGTTATGCGAAATTGAAGGACGTCTTGCCCGTCTCCAACCAAAAAAGTTCCAAGGTCTCTCTGTTAGAACGAGGTCCGTCGTCAGTTTTTCAAGGAGCGCCGCAACTACTGACTCTTCTCTAGCCACAAATCATATCAGCTCCCTCGAGAAAATCAACCGAGAGTTGCAGGCTCGTTTGAACGAGCTAGACGCCGAGATGGCGAGGCTTCGCGCTGTGAACGAGAAAATTTCACTCGGGTCAACCGAGACGCCGTCGCCCAGCATGTTCGACAATAAACCACTATCACCGCCTCCTGAGGGCTCCAATACAATGCCACGCAAAACTCGTCGAGCGCGCGATACCCAGTCAGAAGCCTCAAGCCCTTCCGCATCTGAAAATGGCTATTGATCAATTCCGTTCTCCCATTTCATGTGCTTTTGCTTCATCATTCTCTGGGCTTACATTTCTCCCTCGTCGACTTCATGCACACACACACGCAGAGGCTCATTGGCCCTCGCATTTCTTTCACTACTTCATATTTGCGGTCGTTCTCTCGCGCTTGGCAGGAATTTGGATTTGTTATCGATGGCGCTTAATCAAATATACGGTGTTTCTGGGATCAGCGGATAGCGCTGTGCGCAATCATCCGCTGCTCCCCCATCTTTCCTCCATTGCCTGTTGTGAGAAGACGGCACTGTGGCTCGAGGCTACAGGCGGGGACAAACGTTGAACCGAGGGAACATGCTCCTACATACAGGTCACATGCTAGCCTCGTTGATCGATGAGATCTCCGCCCCAGCACTTTGAAGAAACGCGGATTCCAGGCGAATTCGTCGCGGCCCCTTTTTCTCTCGCACAAAAGCTCCCGTAGGCCGTCATGGCCACATTTCTTTCCGCACCACCATAGCGTTCTTTTCGTTGATGGAGTCGATCTATCTCCTTCCGAATTGGACTTACCGTTCTGTCTGAGTCTCCTGGACGTCACAGCTGGGTCATCCGGGGGGTGTCTCCACATCTTCACAGAAATTGCGACACCAACCACGGCCCTACACATCGAGGCTACGACCTTGACAAAAATTCTTGAGGAATATAAATTTTTTTTTTAACGACACGGTCACCAAACGAGGGAAGCAATTCAATAGCATACCACTGATTCGACGATGTACGCCGTGGCAAGATCCAGGGGGCATTGCTTGGAGTAGTGTTTTACCGACTTTTGGGGCCAAAGTCAACCTGGATCGCTTCTTCTCGAAGAAGGGGTAACACAATTAGCGTGTACGCGCAGAAGCTGGAATAGATGGAATCTTGGTTTGACAGACTGCATTGGCATTGTTCCTTCCCTTGGTCTAGACCTTTACATAGCTGACTTTCGTACTTGAGTTTTATAGACAGTGTCTTTGAATGAATTACAATATATGGCTCCCTTGTGTATACAACGATTAGCTATCAAGTTGAAGCTGTAACGCCTCATTTCTCCGAAATGAAGGGGCAGTGGCTTGGAGATGGTATCGTAGGTGTGTCAGATACTTCGAAAGAGCGGCGATGCCAACGATTGAGAGGTTAGCACATTGTAATCGATGGATGAGTAGGCACACGTGTATAAAAACACGTTGCATACAGGCCAGTGGCGGAACAGGCTTCAGTTCGCCCAGTCGCCAAACGGATCGCGTGAGTCACCCAAGTCTAATAACACATGTCGAATCCCCGAAAACATAGACAGGCGTTGATGGGTGCCCACTTCACGTCCATGGGTAGGCAAATTACATATTGGGTAACATGGTTAACGTTTCAGTCTCAATCGGCAGGATAGATAGAGCAAATAATGCAGATAGGAAGCGGAGATGTACAAAGTGAACGGAAATAGTCCAGTAAAACGTCCGACGACTTCAAACAAGAGAAGGTAAGATGACACAAGTCTGTAAGAAGCTTTTGAAGTCGATTTCAGAATAGGCGAGCCTCGAGGCTTCTGCATGGAATTTAGGCTGGCCAAAAAAACCCCTTGCAATTATAACTTCTCTCTGAAGGTGATATATGGACAGTCAGGACGATAAACTTGACAGGGATCAGAATTGCGAGCTGATGGGACCATGCACGCACAGGGAAAATACAGACACTGCGACAACAGTCTGGCCTATTATCTGGTTGGGTGGAACAATGGTCTGGTGGGCACCGCGGGGATGACAATGCTTCGTCGGTCGCCGCTGTCAAAGTGCTGCGGTGTGTTGATGTGCGCAGGATACGGCGCCCGCCCGAAGCTCACCACGGACTCAATAGAATAGGCGTTCCCACTAGATCATGAACTTTATCTGGCCGTACACTGAACTTCAGTTGCAGAAGACATCTCTGAACGGAAAGGTCACCCCGATCGCCCGCAGTGCACGTAGATCGAGAGTTTCAATCTCTTTCGTGGTGAGATCAAGTTATCTTTTCCGGAAGATCGGGCAGGTGAGGAGCAGATCAATAGAGAGATTACCCGAAGTACAATCATGACCGCAGATGACCGATTTCGATAGAATGGGTGTACTTTAAGTACAAGATTCATAAGTGCATCATGTTGTTCCATTCATAGTGCTCTTGTACTTAGTACGAACAATGAATCGAGCTAGAACCATTGCCCGTAGGCTAGGAACTCGAAGCTAACCACTTTGCAGCCCATATATGATGTGTCAGAAAGACACTGTGCGAGTCTCTAGACAGGTGACGGTTGTTGATGAGGGTTCCTCTCCCAAGACTTCCCCATTAAGAGACCCCGTCGAAATGACCATGACCAAAGGACGACAAGAGTGACCAAAGATCAGGAGAAATTTGTGGGTGGGGTGAAGACAATGAATCGCCACCTCTAATCCCTTAGCAGATATATCTGTAGAGTATCTTCAGTCAGGCACCAGACATACTAGAAGGGCTGCCATGAGGGTTGTGATATAAGAAAGAGTTACACAAACTTCAACCATGACAGTCACAACACCCACATGATAGTCACAGATGTCGTCACGACATTCGTCCTTTCCTCATTCCCAACGCAAGGCGAAACTGCATAGGCAGTGGTTCGACCAGCGTGACGATTACAGGTCGCCCATAGACCTTGCATTAGCATCGTATCTCCTAGTGTGATCGTATTCCTTCTTTTGCGCCACCTCTCTCGCTTAAAGTTCTCTGCAACAATGTGGTACGTACACACCAGTGGCTTTAGCTCATTTCTAACCCGAAAAGCGCCTTCTAAACGAAATTTGGTCCCTTTTTCAGGTGTGATAACTGTCTACTAGTCTTGCCCCTTGTATGTTGGCTCCGGAATGAGTCTCACACCGTCCGGCTCTTCTGATTGCATCTGTAGCGGGCTGGTGCGATCGCCTGGGCTGTTCTGATCGCTGTACGTTCCGGCGCCATCGTATGGCTAATGGACTCATAGATGCCCCTATGCTTTAGGCGTATAGCATTGCCGGTGGTGTGTTCCTTCTCATCAGAGGCCAATATCTATTCTTCTTCTTCCCGGAATGGTACCTATTCGTTTCTTCTCGACTTTGCTGGCCGTCGGGCTGAATGTGTAATCCTAAGGCAAATATACGGTGGTATCGGCATAGGTGTTGGAGCCTGCGCAGTCATAACGATGTTCGCACTCTCTAACGTCGGTGTATTTCTCTGGTACACCGATCGGACCGTCAATAGTTAACCCTTCTAACAGCGATCGTACATTTGGATTCGAGTCGCAAAGTTCCTTTGGCCCTTCATAATCGTGATTGCAGCCGTTCGGGCCATAATCATGATAGTGCAACTTAACCGAGGGTAAGCTCCCAAGATTCCCTGTTCCTGCTTCAAGTGTTGAATGTCGCTTCTGATTCCACCTTCCAATCCAACAATCAATCTTTTGACATCGGAACTAATGACTCTGGCCCACAGAAAGGACAAAATTGCTTGGGAGTGTGACCACGGGGGTCAAGTCTGGACCGACATAGCTGCAGCTGCAGCTGCCCAGGCTTCAGGCTCCTTACCCAGTGCCTTCTGTGCTACAGGTTTCCCAAGTCTTAATATCGCGTTCATCGTAGGACTTCTCGTCGATATCGTCTGCCAGGTTCGCACCCTTTATCTGAAGTCATTTCCCAACCAACCACTTTGCCTGATCAGATCTATATGTACTTCTTGACCTGGCGGTTCTCGAAACGGTTGGAGCATTACTCAACCATGCAAGGACCATTCCAAGGAGGTGAGCACCTCCACAAACTTCATCGATTTCAGGGATTAACTCCCTCGAAAATCAACATCTAGGGTACTACAAGGCTTAAGCGCGCTCCGCTGTGTGCTTTTATCCTCATCCGATATCGGACTACGCTCCTTCTTGTCTTCCCGGCATTTCACTCATTCGGCGGATACGGACCCATTTAATGATTCCATTACTGACTGTACGTTACGATCTCTCATGACCGCCATTGGACATTCCAATTGGCTCTTACGACGACTTTATTATTTGATGTCATCTTTTACTTGTTCATGTGATAGTATTCTTTTCAGGAGCGTATTCGCCCTTCTATCAAGTCTGGGAAGTGTACGCGTCATTCAGATGCGGCTTATTGATCCTTGTCCGGACTTCCTGTATAGAAATGACACACAATCCATCAGGACACCCTGGCCGCGCCCATATGGACCATTTACTCAGTCGAGGAAAGCTGCGCGTCTCGACGTCTGAGTTTAAACTGATCGGGCGATGACTATGTATGAGGCTCAAATCAGTTTACATCGCAGGAGAAAATGAAAAAAACGTTGCATCGCTGAGCGTTGAGTTTGGAGACATGCTGTGCGCTTCGCAGGCAGTCCAGCGGCAGGCACAAAGTGTATTTCACGCCGCCCGGCCAAGAATTTACAATTCCCGGACGGAATGAATGTAGAGTTTCCCCGGATTATCACTTGTAGGTCGCTTAGACCCCGCTGATTGTCTGAGAGGAGACAGCTTGTTGGGCGGGAAGACCAAGGGTAGGACTTTCCCTCGGGAACCGGATCATGATAGCTGCCGGATGGGGGTGTTAATGAATATCGAAGTACGGGGGTCCGGCACGGTAAGACTAGAATGCAAAAGGACAAGATTCTGACGAAATTGTATACAAGACAGCCGGGGTTTCGGGGGTCGTAGTGAAATTTTGAGCTCGGGAAAATGCTGAAGCAGCCGGTTGGAGATGAAGGGGACATGAAATTGTGATGGTAGGTCCTTGTATTCGACTTTTCTAGTGACTTGTCGGTGAGTGAAAAAGAATTAGTGGAGAGGCTGGAGGAACTAAATCCGCCATATGTGGCGGGCAGGGGGAGAAGAGTTTGGTGTGAAGGTCAAGGGACGAAAGAAAACGCCGAAATGTCAAACTGGCCTGCCTCGAGGCAGATCCCCAAATCGACCGCCTGATATGGGCCGCCACTGATGATTCTCCGCTATATAGGTCCTCCTCTTTCGTCTCTACACCTCTCACTCCCCCTTCTTCTCTCCTTATCCCGCCCTCCCTTCTCCTCCGCCGCCCCCTTTCATTTCAGTTGCCACCCTGGTGTTCTTGTTGTCTTCGATCGTGAGCAACAATTGACTACAACGTCGCCTTTTATCTGACAATGTTCTTTGTCTACTTGACTATATAGATCTCCTCTATAACCTCTCCCTTCCTCTACACAACGATCTCATCACCAATGGCCACCACTTTCGCCATGGACTTCGAACACAACAAGACCCCATACTTGGACGACCAGTTCACCAGCTATCTCGATAGCAGCATGGACTACGGCCTCCCTCCGTTCCCTCAGTCACCAGCTTACGGTATCGCTGTTGGCTGTGAGTTTAAACATCGATCTCTTGCGATGATTTTATTAATGAATTGATTGTAGTACCCGCGACTGAGTCTCCTTTGAGCTTCGCTACCCTCAACCTCCCCACATCAAACGAGTACACTTATTCGCCGTCGCCCGCCAGGCCCTACACCCCCGAGGACGGACACAGCGTGTCCCCTCCCACACTCACGTACCAATTGAGTGCTGGTGAGCTCTCCTCGGACGGCATGCCCTCTGGAAGGCGCAGCCGAGGCAGTGGCAGTCCTCCTGCTAGCATCCCTTACGCGGCCACCGTTCCCCGGTCGCACCGCTTCAATCCCATTGTGCCCCCAAGTGCTCGTCCCGCCGTTCGAGCCCAGCACAAGAGGAGGATGAGCAGCAGGAGCAACGAAGACAGCGACGATGAAGACGAGGAATTCATGCCCCTCCCCACGTCCGGTGGTAATGATTCGTACGCTCCTCTGTTCATCTTGTATGTTTCCGTGTTCTAATCATTCCTATAGGCGCCGCGAGACCATTCGCAAGCAGCGCATCGAATCCGAGCAACGCCGACGGGACGAGCTCCGCGATGGCTATGCACGCCTCAAGGAGACTCTCCCTTCGTCTAACCAGAAGTCGAGTAAGGTTTCGTTGCTCGATCGCGGTAAGTCTCTTTGGTTTTAAGCTAGATTTGATTGTGATCGTGATCCTGATCGTATTATCAACAGCCACCAGCCACCTCAGGTACCTCGAGGGCATGAAGGGTACACTCGAAAACAAGCTCAAGGCTGCCGAACTGGAGGTCCACCGCCTTCGCAATGTGAACGAGGCTCTTATGCTCGGCACAGCGAGGCATGCTGCCCCCTCAGCAGTGTTCTGAACGCATACATCGCCCAAAACTACCTGCCTGGCCAGGTGACGACTGAATTGACTTATGACGGACTATTCGCATTGCTATATATTACGCATCATCATCACGCCCCCACTTCCCCACGACGAGCTGACTTTTTTATCCGAACGACACTCTTTTGGCTACTTGCGTCAGCGACGCCATCCACCCCATGGTTCTGCGGACTGTATTTTGCAGCCGCGCCGCACAGCGTCCTTGGTTCTGCCTGACTGCGCGAGATCTGACCTGGGGTCATCTCACTGCTCGGCGACCACTGTACCTGGAGGAATAACGAAGAAGCCTGACGACGACGATGGGCCCACGGTCTCTGGTTGATGCAATACAACGGACACGACAACGACGCAAGACCGACGACAGCGCTTGAGGCGCAGACCTCGCCTCTTAATGAGTGCTGAGTGCGTGCCTCGCCTGCTCTTCGGCTCTATCTTGCCACCACCCTCTTTTTCATCACGTCGATTTGTCCCGATTGCGTCCCATTCCCTGATACCCCATCAACACGCTTGAGGAGACGACCACTTCACTGTGGTACCGTACCTCGCCTGTGCCGACACACTGGCATCGTCTCACCTTCATCGACTCCTTACCTACTTTCTCGCAAAACCATTTCAATATACTGGATGTTTCCCAAGCCAACTGGATCACCGTGTTCCGCCGGCGACAAAACAAGCTCGTCACCATCATCGCAACAATTTTTATTGCTATCGGATTTATTCTGTACCATCTATTGCCACATTATCGCGCTCCCCACTTCTTCACTCCGACTGCGAAGGCTTGGCGCCTGATCAGCGCCAATCTCTCGACACACATTTTTCATTTGCTCCGCCCCTGCCCTCTGCCCATTGCTATCGATCCCACGCTTTTCATCACGCTTCATCCTTTCTTCTTCCTTGACGGCCATCATCGCTGCGGACATTGTATGTCTCCGGCAGTACATTGATGACAGCCTAACAGACACCGTCGGCCTAGGAAGATGCAGGCTGGTGCGGCGAGGGCGGATTTCTTCCACGAATGACATAATTTCTCTTGGATCACGGACAACCCTCGGTTCACGACTCTCTGCCCTCCCGCACCCGCCCCTGACTGCACCCCCCAACTCTGCGCCTGCCCCTCGCCCTTTCGCTCACGACCATGGCTAGCTCCATCGTCCTGACCGCTGAACTGTGCTGTGCGGCTGCCAGCCGGACTTGCGGATGTGTTTTTGGTGACCTTTGCCCGATTGGCGACGACGAACGAATCGTTGAAAAGAAGCTTGATGCTCCCCAGACGCGACTGCCAGTCGGTCCACGCTGGGACCGTTCCTCCACGTCCACTAGGTTACATGTCTTACGTCTACGATATGCCCTTATGCCCCAGACTGACTCTTCCACACGCTGCGATTCTGAGGAGTTATCATCATTGTGCTCTGGTTCTCGCGCACAGGCGATTTCATCATTAGCTACCTTCATGATTCTGCTTTACGTACACACCATACATCTACAACCAAGTTCCATTGTAGTAACGATTTCTGTGTAATCTTACGATGCAATGTTACGGCTCTATGACTTCATTTCTATTGAAAGTAGAATCGTGAAACGGCTTATCGCTGTTATCGATGGATGATGCTCAAGTTGTTGTCTCAGGTATTCCTACTTCCAGAATAGGTCAGGTCTGCTTTCAGCGACGTCGACAATCAACTAACATCCGTCTAGGAGTTTTCAGTGAAAGACCGAATCTTTTCGAGGTACGATGAGCGACCTGAACGATGTGGCTCGTAGGCAGCTTAAGATCAAGTCTGGTGTCGTAAAACGGTGATGAAGGCAATCGGTTATTCCTCAATCGCACAGCTGATCCATCTTCAGCCTATCCAAAGAACAGACATTGTACAGAAAGGAGGCAGAACAACAGCAAAGGAAGCTCGATAATTTTATTGCGGCTGGTGCTGAGGGCTGGGACATCAACAATGGGGTACGTCCTAATTAAAGTCTAATCCCAAGTCCTCACCCTGAACACGGATTATGCAGACGAGGATGATGGAGGAAGCTAATAAGATGATCGTGGACTCTGCCAATCGCCTTGGGAAGGCTGCAGGCGAATTGAGGGACCTCATCGTACGTCATGCTTTCCCTTTGTCCTCTCACGTCGGATGACCTCCCCTTCCTCCGCCGACACAATAGATTGAGAGTAAGAAGAATCCGGCCCTCGCAAATGATGAAGAGCTATTAAAGGCAGAGGAGATACTAGAAGAGGCTAGTACCTAGGGGGCGTTGCTTGAGAACATCAAACATGAGGAACAAAAATTTACTGTACAGCTTAACGTTATAGCCAGCTCTTTTGTCAACAACTCTATTCTTCCATGGAAGCCGAAGGTTGAGAGAGATTACTAGCATCTTGGGCAGCCTTGAGGCGCGTAAGTGCAGCGAGGATGCCTTGCCATGTGTCGCGTTCGATCCTTTCCTCCTGAAGGCCGCGGGTTTTCTTCCCATCGTCGTTGTCACTTTGAGGCAGACCCACGCCGAGTGAAGGGGGGATAAACCCAGGCAGAGGTGCGTTTATAGCCGAAGGTGCGATTCGAGCATGCCTGATGTGGGCGAGAGAGGAACGTATTGCGTTTTGAATGGTCTGGACATATGAGAAGCGACTACGCATATTGGATGACCAACGCTCACGTCAAGTCGTTCGAAATATTCGCTCACTTCGAGCACGAATTGCTCAGATCGTTCCTCTCCCTGAGGTAGACCGTCATCTAGGCCGTCCGTCTGAGGCAAGGTGAGGAGAGATATAGAGGAAGCAGCCAATGCTAAGAGATGAGTGATGTCCTATACTTTGTTGTATTCAGTGAAACATTAAGACCCCGCATTCATGGATGCAAACCTTCTCTACTTCTGTCAAGGCGTAAATCTGTCGAGATGTTCGACTCGTAGTCCAAATAGGATCTACGTCAAGCGCCTCAGCTCCCTGATCCATGGAGTAGAGCGAAAGAGACCGTGGCAAAATCGAGTTCGGATACTACTTGTCATGACTTTGATTCTGAATTTGGTATACATGGGTCAAGTTATACGCTATTGAGGGCTACACGACGAGAGTCCCAACGTTTGTCGTCCTACACGATTGCATATCAGTCACTATCTCTCTTGCGGTGGTGGCGGCGGCGTTTCTTCTCGTCGTCATCGTCATCGTCATTGTCCTTGCCGACCCTCAGACGCTCAACGCCGTAAGTCTCATCTTTATTCCCGTATCCGGAGCCGCCGTAGGATCTCTCCTCAGTCCTACCACCATCATATCCACCTCCGTAGCTTGGAGCATAACCGCCACGGGTACCCTCCTGGGAAGACCGCTTCTCGCGACGCCGGTCTTTGTCGTCACTATCGTTGCTATCGTTGCGGCGATGGTGCTTGGATTCCTCGTTCTCATGTTCTTGTTTGCGTCCAGAGCCGTAGCCACCCTGGCCGTAGCTTTGGGTGTTTCCGGACGAGTATTCGTTATCAGAGCGTCGGGAACCGTAGCTCTCCTCTTGTTGGGAGCCACCGTAACCTGTGCGACCTTCGTTGGAACGATGCCTATTCTCTGACTCTCCATAGGTAGTTCGACCGGAGGTATTCTCGTTGTCGGTGCGCCTTGAGCCATATCCGCCTTCGTCCTGCTGGTGACCGCCACGCCCGTGCTGCTCGTTGCCACCGCGCTCGCGGTCTTCCTTGCCGGAACGGCCATAATAGCTCTCCGACTCTCCTTGACGCGTCTCTGTACGGCTGCCATATCCAGATGACTGGTTCTCAGAACGGCGGGACTCGGTCTGACCATAACCTTGGGATGGGGATCCGCCGGATGCAGTGTGCCCCGAAGAATATTCATTCTTGGCTCCGTATGCACTTTCTTCGTTGCGGCCAGATCCATACGTGTTGGTCGAGCCGTACTGATTGCCCGAGGAGCTACGCTGGTTGGAAGAACCATATCCACCTTCTTCGTTCTTGCGGCCAGAGCCGTGCGTGTTGGTCGAAGCGTACTGATTTCCTGACGAGCTGTATTCGTTGCCTGAGCCATATTGACTCTCTGGCTTGCGCTGGTTGCTCGAACCGTACTGATTTCCTGAGCCGTACTGATTGCTGCTATCCGATCGCCCGTACTGATTTCCTGACGAGCTGTATTCGTTGCCTGAACCGTATTGACTCTCTGGCTTGCGCTGGTTGCTCGAACCGTACTGATTTCCTGAGCCGTACTGGTTGCTACCATCCGATCGCCTGTATTGATCGGACGTATCAGTGCGGTTGCCTTATTTTAATGTCAGCTCCCTGTCACTAGAGCCTCGATAGGCACACATACCACCATATTGGCCCTGCCCTTGCTGGCTTTGGTAGCCTCCTGAGGGTTTATAGGTCGTACCTCCATGGTTATGGGACTGACCACCATAGCCTGCCGTTTCATCGTGCGACTCGTTCTCAGATCCGGGGCGCTTGTTGCGTGCGTTGCGGACGCTGTCCTGTGTACCAATGTCTAAATCCACCTTCCTGCCTTCTCATGAGAAAGTGATGATACCTTGGTCAGGCGCTGAAGAATTTCTGTAGCCTCATGTCCCAGGCCCCCGATCCACCTCTCCATGTGATCAAACATCTGGCGCTGAATCTCGGAACGACCGGTGGCGTAATATGGGTGGTGGAAAGCTTCCAAAATCTTGAAAGAAAGATTAAACAGAACCCAATAGAAAATATGTTACGCCCACAAACCCGATTGATAACTTCGTCTGGATTACTATCTTGGGCCCAAGCCTTTGAAATTATCAGGCATTGTCAACTACACCTACTTGAACCAGCGCTTACCTGCACGATAAGGTTGACGCTGTTCTCCACAACTAATTGTGCGATCTTGCCGGCAGGCTCGTTCAGAATGAGATCGAAGTGATCCTGTGACTCATGAGTAATCTATATCTATGTCTGGTAGGCGGACGGACCTTGGAAAGGAAGCTGTGGGATGGATCGGATGCATTAGGGTTGTCGAACACCTTGAGCCAGAGTGTGTCAGATCACTAGTGAAAGTAGTGACGGTTTAACGTACCTCGTACTGGTCCTCGGAATTAATGACAGATTTACTACCTTCGCCGAGTACTCCAGTGGCTTGTTGCAGGAGAGGCTAATCAATATCGTCAGTCCATGCAAAGCTTTTGACCTGTTGATGCGTACCACAATGTAGGGAGAGAGAATGGTGTAGACATCTGAAAATACAGATCAGCTGGCTTGATGCGGTTTCGTTGAGCGATGACGACTGACATGCATTGAGTGCATTTGTGAGCTCGTCCAATAGGCTCGCCAAACCAGGGACCATCTCGATCTTCGAAACAACATCTCTGTAAACCTGATCGCGCCACTTCAACAAAGCAAGCAATTGCTGCTGGACTTCGGGGGGTGCGACGTTGTCGGGGTTGAAGTTGTAGGCCTTAGCTGCAGCATTCATTTGTTCACCCTGGTTGACTTTATCATCGCCGCCACCGATGGGGAGCTGACTGAGGATGTTCTTTATTTTACTGATGTTGTCCTCACTATTACCCGACTGACAGAAAACTTGTCAATGATTCCTTGTAATGAGGACCATGAAGGACAAACTTGGGTCATCTTCTGGGTAATTTCGGTCACACTTGCTTGACTGAGTTTACTACATGCGCCACGCCACTTATCAATAAGACGAATGGATCGGAAACACGATTTTACTCACTCGGTGGCTTCTCCCATAAGTGAGTAGATGAAATCGGCACCTGCGAGCAACTGCGTGTCAGATTTCCCAGATATGAAATCGACCATGCTGCAAATAAATGCTTACCTCCGAATGTGCCAGTAATGAGAGGAGGAGCGGGTCCATTGGGCGTGTTTACAATGACTGTTATAAAGGGGGGTCAGGCGAGTGATTGACAAATGGATAACGTGCCGTACCATTATCTCCGACGTGGCAGAATACCTCCTTGTGGCCAAGTTTGCGGAGAGCAACTTCGCACCAGTTACTGTGGGCCAGAAGATCCTCCATGGTGTGAAGGCCAGTTCCCAAGAGACGATAGGCCTCATAAAGTTGGGCTCCTTCTTGGCCACCTGCACGACGTCCCGCTTCAATGCAAGCGCGGAAGGTGCGGCGAATGAAGGCGGTCGATGTGTCCCAGCCTTTATTTTCAGTTGCCATATAGTTCTACATCTGAGGTCAAAGACTGAAATTGAAAGGCTGTCATCGAAACAGTACCTTCATGCCAGTACGCGCATCGATTTCAAGCTCACGCCTGTCGACGGGCGGGCGAAGTTTGGGATGAAATCCACGGGCATCGCCTTCTTTCTCTGCATAGCCTCTGGAGAGAACTTATTAGTCTCTGCGGTACAAAGAGCTTCATCACATACTTGGGATTATCAATGTGTTCCTATCGAGACGATTCATGGGTAAATTCACGGGTATTGATTTGCCATGGACTTACAACTGGAAGGTAAACACCAAGACGATCGGCCGTGACTTGAAATTCTTCCGTAGCGAACCCGAATGTCTGTTTGACGTAATATAGCTTTCGATCCAATGCTATAGAATGCTATTAGACGTACCACAAACCCAAGCACCGAGACGACAAGAACAAGAGTGTCGGCAGTCAATTTGCTAAGACCCGCGATGTCCATGCACTACTCGACGCGTTGGTTGATAGGCATAAATCAGTAGATATGGTGAGGACAAACCTGGGAGTAATCTCTCAACCAGTTACCCTTCAGAGCAGGTAAGCATTTGTTCTTCGAGTTATATATGCCTCGACTCACAAAATAGACTTTCTTAATATCACTCTTAGAGAACTTGGCACCTCCAGAGGCACTCTGGATCACAGATTGCGCGAAACCAAGCAATCCGCCTCCAGCAGCCGCTCCGCCCGCACTCTTGACCAGGTTCTCCAGAATGCTTTCGATATCACCATGTCTAAAAGCCTTGTCTATAAAAATTGGTCAGGATCTTCCAACGCAACTGATCAAGTACATCGCCGACCGTTTAAGTACGCGAAGTCAGGTATGTCACCGGCACCAAACGCGTAGGTCTCGACTGGGAGAAGTACGACGATTATGGTGAGTAACAGAAGAGTATTACTCAAATTTGGTGTGAAGGCCATGCTGATAAAGAAGAGGTATACGCAGATAGTAGATCGTTGTTCAGTAAGAGGTTGAATATCGTTATCGATGGGAGATGATTCTAGATGCGGCCGACTGCGGCCTACCGGAAGACTCCAGGAGTCTTGCCATGAACTCCTCCATACGTATGCCAAGGCGTGCCAAGGCCACATTTTACAGGTGATCACCAATTTAGATAATCTTATCTTCTAATCTAGGTCTATTATTAGACTCACAGTTTCTTGAGCCTCTTCTCCTTATTTGCAATCGTGCGCTTCTGTATCTTCAGTTCTGACCCAAACTGCTCGGTAGTGGTTTTCTTTTCAATGCGCCGTGCCTGCCTGATCGCCTTCACGGCGGCCTTACGCGCTTTCTTCTCATCCCTCGACTCGTCCCGCGGTCGTGTTATAGTTTGACGGGCTACGACTTTTATGAATAAGGTTGATAATGTATGAAAACGGTATCGTTTACCAGGGGTGTCAGTTTCAGAGCCTGAATCGCTGTCTGATTCCTGGTAGGTAGCCCGACCGCCAGCAGCTTTCTTGACTTGTGATTTCGGCTGATGGTCAACAACTGTGGGGAACCCAGTCTTTGGATCCAGAGTGATTTTTGCGACGGGCCTTGGATCTCGTGCGCGTATAAGTCGAGGGTGGTTCTCGAGATTCGAGTAAGTACCTTGGGACCATGATAAGTACAAAATAAGATGGATCGGAGGAAGCACCCACTGAGTATAGTCTCGCAATCCCAGCGGTCCTTTTTATCATCCACATCGAACGGCATGAGTATGTCGTCGTCGTCGTCGTCATCCTCTTGGTCGTCGAGACGCACCCTCTCGTCCTGACCCAAGGCGCGTCGTATCGTGTCAAGCTTCTCTGCACCCGTGTCACCATCAAGCTTTTGCTTCATCTTCCGTCCTAGGATCTCGTAATCGTTCAGGAACTCGTTCATCATAGACTCGAAATCATCGCGTGAAGTTATGAGTTCCGGTGCTTCGTCAGGATCGTTCTCTTCATCAGAAGAAGGGGTATCGTCGTCGTCGTCGGCATATTGCTTTATGATTATCTAGAAATGGATAAGCTTGGATGATATTTGATCAAAGTAGTAGTCAATACCTGGTCGAAGCGTTCATCCAAGGTTTGTAAAGCTTCGTTGCGATACATCGAGGAGCTGCTCATTGAATAACCTGACGCGTCACTAGTACCCTTTCGACGTTTCTTGCCTCCGATGACCGATATTGCTGGGAGTGTTCCAACGGTATCACCTCCTTCAGAACCATCGTATCCGTCGTCACTTTGAGCCTGATTCTTCTTTTGCGCTTTCTTGAACTGGGCAAAGCGTTCTTCCCATCCAGGTTCTTCGTCCCCTTCGGCCTTGCTTCCGGAAGGGGCTTCATAGCTATCCTCTTCGAAGTCAAATTCGACCTCCTCGTCGCTTTGACGTTCGCCATCGGCTACCAGTTCACCGAAGAAATCATCCTCCAAATCATCGTTAACGAATGCATCGTCTTCCAAAGCCTCTAGAACCTGTCGAAGGTGAGGGTCCATGTCGGGTTGGAATCCCGCAATACTTTCTGGAACGGCTTGCTGAGACTCATAGGTCCGTGGAAGCTCTGATTTGGATGCTAGAACCCCTTGAGGGAGATCGCGTATCTCGATCCCTATAGACTTCTTCGCCGCTGCCTTCGAAGACTTTGAGGTAGATGGAGCCTCGATGAGGACGCTTTCCACACCCTCTTCTTGGATACCGACGGCGCGAAGATGTTGCATGTAATTGTATTCGGTATCATCGTAATAGACGCCATAGAGAGAGGCCTCGCCGACATTTGCAAGTTTGTCGTTCGAAGTTTCCGATGAAGAGAGTATGGACTCGAGATCTGCACGAGATTTGCCCTAGATTATTTGAGATCAAAATTTATTGGAGGCGAAGCCTAATGCACCTTTTTTGCATTTTCGCGTTCTATAGGCTTGAGAACATGTTGACTGGCATCAGGGTCATGAATGAGGGGGTCTCTCTGAGAGCGATGGACGAGCTGGAAATGTTTTGCGCCTGGCTGGCGAAATATTGATTTTGGCCCAGGAGGCATGTTAGAGTTGTTGGGTGAAGAGGAGTGCTTACCTAAGGGTGTCTTGCACGGTTGACCATCGTCAGTCGTCAGCTCGTGCAGTCCGGACTCGTTTCCACCCAAATACCCTCTATTCTCGCCATTTATCTCATCTTTCACGACTCAGAAGTCTTTACTGACTGTTCTCTGTCCTCTCTCGAATGGACGCACGTCCCAACCTTCAACGCGAACACGTCCGTCGTGGCTTCTCTCTATACGTCCCATTTACTCGCCTTCGCGCTCCGACTCTTTGACTAACATCCCTTCTTTCTTTACTAGTCACCAAAAAGTCGTTTTGGAGATCGATTTCTCCGGGAGTCTTTGGGTGAGTGCAGTTGTGGTGCCATCTCCACAGCATCTCATTCTACAACCAGGGTTACACGGAGATTACAATTGTTCCAACTAGCAAAGAACTCAAGACTGTGTACCTCAACTCACGACAATGCAGTATGTGCTACCTCGCGCCTGCAAACACGAGACTTACATGCTACTGGACAGCAATTAACACCGTCACTGTTTCCGGTCATCAAGCAGACTTCATACATGTCGATCCACTTACAAACATGGTTATGGGGGTGTCGAACGAAGCGCAGGACTGCCATCGCCATCCAGAGCTGAAACGCAAACTCTATGCGGCACTTCAAGAGGGCGACGAGGGCGAGCTTGCGATTTCGATACCCAAGGAGGTGCCGCTCAAGCAGTCAGGTCAAATTGCAACGGGTTCCGTGTTTAGTGAAGGTAAATACGAGTCTTTCCATAAATTGACGCCATTACTTGACTGCGCTCGCAGCTGCCACTCCAGAGCCACAAACACCTGGCTTTCAGTCTGTGCCCGAATTTGCGCCCATCACGATCAACATTACATACAGCCTCCGCAACCCGGTTGACGGCTTTGAATTCGTTGTGCCGACAGACTCATATCCCTATGTGGGTTCCACCTCCGAGTTGTCATTATGATGACTGAGATTCTTTCCAGCGTGTTCCTCATGCCTACACGACTCCATCCTCCCCCGACGCAGCAAGGTGTTGGGTGCCATGCGTTGATAACATGTGGGAGAAGTGTACTTGGGAGTTCGAGTTTGTCGTACCTCGGTACCTTGAAGAGCATGATCCAAGTCAGGATGATGAAGAGCAAAGTGACGCGATTCCGACGCTTGTCATTTGTAGTGGGGACCTTGTTGAACAAGTACGTTTCGTGCACTCCTTTCACTGAGCACATCTCACTCTTTACAGGTTGCACACCCCTACAGCTCCAACAAGACCATATTCCTCTTTTCCCAGCCTGTCCTTACTTCTGTTCAACATATTGCCTTTGCTGCTGGTCCATTCCATCTTCACGCTATACCTGCAGATAACGTTGCGGACGACGTCTCTGGGGCGTCTCAACCCCTGATGCATGCTTTCTGTCTCCCAGGTCACGAGAATATTCTTCCGATATCCACAGCATCTCTTCGTCAAGCGATGTCATTCTACTCCACCGAATTCGGGTCCTATCCGTTCAGCTCCTATAAGGTTATCTTCGTAGATCAGATTTCAACACAACGGTTCGATGGCTCGACCATATCAATCGTCACGACCGACCTGCTGCATGGCGATGATGCTATTGAACAAGCTCTAGAAACGCGGCACTCGCTGGCTCATGCACTTGCGTGCCAATGGGCTGGGATCAATATTCTTCCCAGGAACTGGTCAGATACATGGCTCGTCAACGGTCTAGCTCTCTATATTACGGGCCTCTTCCTTCGCAAATTACTCGGGAACAACGAATACCGATTCAGGCTGAAGAAAGACATGCAACGCGTACTGGAGTTGGATGTAGGCGCCATGCCCCCCATTTGCCAGCCGCAGGTTCTCGAGCCACCAGACGCCGCCACCCTTCCTTTTCTCAATATGAAAGCTCCCCTTGTGTTGCATATTCTTGACCGGAGATTGGGAAAATCAGGAACATCGCTCGGCCTCAGTCGCGTCTTGCCCAAGCTGTTCTTGTCTGCGATCAGCGGGGAGATGCAGAATAATGCACTATCAACCCATGCATTCCTGAGGCTTTGTAGGAAGGTCAGTGGGGTGGATCCCCGCAGTTTTGCAGAGCAGTGGATCTACGGCAGTGGTTGTCCATCGTTCGGGTTTTCCGCTACTTTCAATCGGAAAAAAATGGCTGTGGAGATCACCATGCGGCAAGACGCACCTGCGTATACAGCCATGGAGACCAACGAAGTTTCGAAGGCGCTCATGAAGCCTGTCCCTTTCTTTGAGGTATGCGCTGCCATTGCAAGTTACTATCAGACATTGTTGACACTCGTTAGGGCCAAATGACAATACGGATACATGAGGCCGACGGTACCCCTTACGAGCATGTACTTGACATCAGGGCCCCTTTCAAACGTTATGAAGTCCCTTTCAACACAAAATACAAGCGCGTGCGACGAAATACTAAGCGCTATCTCGCACGGCAGGCTGCTGCCCAAGCTGCTGCAGACGGAGACACCGAGGCTGCAGAGGCGATGGGGATGGTTGACATGGGGTTTGGGTTAGAGGTTTGGGAGAAAGAGCAGGAACGAGAGAACTGGAAGGTGGCTGATTGGACGGAGGAGGATGAGGGGACAATGAGTGGTGCGACATATGAATGGATACGGATGGATGCCGATTTTGAATGGATTGCCAATATCAAATTCGATCAGCCGGATTTCATGTGGGTGTCGCAATTGCAGAGGGACAGAGATGTTGTTGCTCAGCTGGAGGTGAGTATCAACTACCACACTCTCTAGGGGGTATATTAATATGTCTGTGTTCAGGCCATTCATGCTTTGGCCGAGAAACCGACTGCTATTGTGTCGAGCACTCTCACGAAGACTGTGCTAGTGTCTAATTATTATTTTCGCATCCGCTCTGAAGCTGCTCTAGCTCTTGTCAGCGTGAGTCTCAAACTTAGGCCGTCAAGCATCACCATCTAATAAACACTTGTGAAATAGTGTGCTATTCGAAAGCTTGACTTTCTCGGTTTATTTCATTTATTTAAGCTATTCTTACGCTATTGTTATGACCCAGAAGATGCCAATCAGGACCTGTTCGCCCATACCTACGTTCCGAAGCCCAACGAGTTCTCCGATTTTGGCGAATATTTCGTGCGGAAAGTACGTCGTTCATCATCCTCTACTTCCCGGTTCTGGCTTGACACTTTCGTAGAATCTTATCAACGCAATCTCACGTATACGCTTCGAGAACGGCAAGTCGCCTTCAGTTGTGCGTCAATTTTTGATCGACCAACTGCGTTACAACGACAATACCGCAAATCCCGTGAGTCCTTCAAAGTGTGGAGGAAGTCCTTTTATTTCTCATGCGATTTGCTTCAGTATTCGGATGGATTCTATATCTGCACAATCATTTCTGCTGCTGCATCTGCTACCATCTCTGTTGCTCCCCCCGAACGTGGGGAGCTGCTTCCCTCTGAAGTCCGAACCGAGCAGAATTCTGAAGATACCGAACTCTTGAAGCAAAGTAAAGCCGAAGTGGACCGTTATCGTAGCATGGACAGACTCATTCCTTCCACCCACAATTGTGTAACGATTGCGGCTTTGGAAGTCAGTGTCCTTCCATAGTTACTTTCTACATAATCACTGACTTCCAATCCACCAGTTCCACATGGTGCTCGGCATTGCAGGTCTCATTCCAAACCATCCTCGTGTGTTCTTCCCTTTGACTCGGTATGTCTGGATGAATTCCCCGTAATTTCTTCTAAAGCGTCAATTTCCAGTGAGGGAAACTTTACCCAAGTCCGCATCGCTGCTTTTGATGGCCTCTTCTTAACGAGGTGGTATACTCCGTCAATCATGCGTTATGTCCTTGCGGTTATGGCCAACGATGCTTCTAGAGTCATTCGACGGCATGTTGCACGGAGCGCATGCCACAGCTTGGTTCTATTGGCACAGATGGGAGAAATGAAGTCTACCTTGAAAGAGACTGAGTCTTTACTCATCGAAGAGGACGGCACACTCCCAGAGAAAGCGAAGGAATCTAAAAAGAGCGAACTCGATGCCATGATTAAAGTCCTTCGAAAGGATCGCGAAGTGGGCAAAAATGAAGTCTTGAGAGAGTTCCTCATGCCCATCGCACTGTAAGTTTTCTTCTTCGCTATCCTACCAATCCTCACATCTCTATTAGCGCTCCTGACGTTGATCAGGAAGTCCGTTGGTGCCTCCTCAAACTCGCTGATATCCTCATTCGTCCTGTGGAAGAGACGCCTCCTACCGTCAAGATTCACATTCCTAGCACTCCAGTCACAGATGTTGCCCCGCCCTTCCCCCCAGTCAAGGTTCCAGTGAAGGCTGTCAGAACGATCAAAACGGGTGGCCCCCCTACAAAGAGCCCTATTACATCGTTGAATCCGCCTACAAAGCTCAGGCTGCATGCTAGCCCCATGCCTGATGTTCTACCTCACCCTCCAGCCATTTCCCGCGTAGACAACACGAAGAGGAGTGTTGCTTTCACCGCACCTCCGCCTATACCCAAGAACAAAGCCAAAGTTTCTAAGCCCCTTAAGAACGCTCACGGCGCTCACGGTGCGAAGCCTACCCATATATCCAAAGCTCAATCAGGTGGGATGGCCCTCACCGATCTACGCGTCTGTCGCAATGCTCTGAAGAAACTCAAGGCGAATAAGTCTGCTTTCGTTTTCAATCAGCCCGTAGATCCAATCAGGGACCATGCACCTAAGTAGGCTGTTCGTTCTGTGTCGATCTATACGCGCTGACACATGTATAGCTACTTCGACGTGATCAAAGACCCCATGGATCTCAGTACCATGGGTGCAAAACTGGAAGAGGGCATGTACAAGGATCGAGCAGAATTTGCTTTGGACTTCCGTTTGATGATCTCGAACGCGAAGCTTTACAATGTGGCAGGAAGTTATGTACACAATGAGGCGATAAACCTCGAGGTATTCTTCGAAAAACGTATGTCTTCATCTTGGTCACCTTTCGAGGTGAATTTAACATTGGACACCTAGAATGGGTTATTATCAGCAAGACTTTAGAACTGGTCAACAGCAACAATAAAGACAAGGCTCAAACTTCTGCGACCATTGTTCCAGCACTACCGCCACCACGAGTTCTACCACCTGTTCCCAAGGCGTTCCCTTCTCCGCCGCTTGCTGCTGTTCCATCTTCTCGCCCTATCATCAAGCTTAAGGTCGGTGCTCAGGCCAAAGCTGCCACCCCGGATCCAGTACCAGTACCAGCACCAGCCAAACCCCGTGCGAGAAAGATTAAGGGCCCAGAACCTCCTTCCGTCTCCGCACCTGTTGAACAGCCACCCGTTGATGCCCCACCACCACCTTACGTCGATGATGGTTCCCATGACATCCTCCAAGAGGTTCTGGCTATAGAGCGCGAGAAAGATGAAAAGCGGCATCGTATTTCAGAAAAGGAGAAAAACAAACAACCTGTTAATGGAACCTCTGGGAAACGGAAGAAGGTTGACGCCCTGAGCGAAGACGATATACTTGCTCTAGCTACCCCATCGAAGAAGGAGCGGCCCTCTCCACCAGGACCATCAACGGCTGGTGTCAACAAGGTCAAGCTTGTCGTGCCCTCCTCATCCAAACTCGTTGCTTCATCGACATCTAAACCTAGTCCATCCTCCATTCCCTCGTCGACGCCCAAACCCTCACTTCCGTTGCACAAGCCAAAAAAAGACAAACCTGCAGAATCTCTGTCTCCCGATGTTCCTCGTGCGTCACTGAAAGGCAAAGAAAAGGAATCACCCTCAAATGCCACGCCTACACCTCCCGCGCCGAAACCGAAGAAGTCATCAACTACTATACCAATCAACGAAAAGAAATGCAGAGAGCTTATGAAGACGCTGCAAAAGCTCCCAGAGGCTGCAATATTCTCCCGTCCAGTTGACCCTATAGCAGATGGTTGCCCTACGTATGCCTCTTATTTGTTTATTTTCATTGACACATCAATAATTTATTACATAGCTATCTGGATGAAATTGCTCATCCCATGGATTTTGGCACCATACTGATGAAACTCGGTCAAAACAAGTACGTCACCATGGAAGATTTTGGCAAGGACATCGAGCTGGTCTTCAGCAATTGCCGGCAATTCAACCCACCGGCCACGTATCCAATAACATGTACGGACGCTTGCGAAAAGGTTTTCAGAAAGGAGTGGGTGAAGGCCACAGAGAGAAAACTTTCTTGGATGGAGAAACGTGGTCTGCTCGGTGTCATGACCGCTTTGGTCAAAGATCCTATGCAAGTTTTCATTATCTGTCTAACCAGGAGAGGTGACTAATGTCGGTCTTCAGTTCGTGGGTGTTCCGAGAACCTGTGGACCCCGTCCTGTTGGGAATCCCCACTTATTATGATGTCATACCCAAGAAGAGTGCCCGCGATCTCAAAACTATTCGACAAAAGCTTGATGCTGACAAGTATGACACTGTGGAGGCTTTCACAGCCGACATCGATCTCATGCTGGACAACTCGATCACGTTCAATACTCTGGACTCCGAGGTCGGCCAAGCCGCTGTCAGTTGTCGTAACAAATTCAACGAACTGATGGAGTCATGGAAAACTGGTTCGTCGAAGAAGAGAAAAGATGGTGATAAAGGGACGCCACAACCAACGAAGAAGGCCAAATTTGGGTAGTTCGTTGAGGCTTAGGTCGTGGAGGCTCAGATCTTACTTGCATGGACTTTGGGTTACTACACCCAGTGAATGTGGCATGTAAAACAGGGTATAATAATGTGTGGGTAATCGATGCAAGAGGGTTCTAACGACCAAGGTGATCTAAAGAGAATTAAGTACGAAAATTGGGCTATAAATACAAGACGATCAAATATAAAACCTCCAAAGAGCCTCTACCAATCTGGCCACAACTCTAGGAGGCTGTTGTTAGAATCTTCTTCGGGGGTGTCTTTCTGCTTCATCCAGCGATCCGGGATCTTTTAAAAAATTAACCAAAACCAAAGCTCATCATAGAGAGCACTCACAAGAGGAAAGTATCTCTCCATCGCGCTGACGAACCTCTGACGGTATAGGTTAGGGGTAACAATCGTGGGCTCCCCCCTGCCGCCGAGGAAAGCGGATTCTTTTACCCAGCTTTCCAACTTCTTATCCCAGGTATACGTGCGGATATAGTCTATCCTGGGCTCAACATTGGCTTCATTAATTTGGCAACAAATTTCTCACCAACTATGCCGACAACGAGTTCGTTATTTTGACTGTCCACCTAGCATAAAAGTCAGTATTGCCAATAATGCAGTGGAGGCAAGGGTTACTGACTCCGACAACTAACGAGTAATCCATGACATTGATGTCCGCAAGAAATTTGCTGTCGTTGTACAGTGCACCTCTCAAGATGCGTTTCGAATGTTCGCGGAGATAAAATGGGTTAAGGTGGGCCGCTACCATAACGGTTGAGTGGAGTCCTATTGACGAAGATCAGACTTACTTTCAACAAGATTTTCATCGAGGAGCACTTCGTTTTCTTTACCAGTTGACTGAACATGGCGATTGCGTGTGGACCCCTTCAAGTCATAAATCTTGTCAGGAAGCTGTCAATATAACCATGCTGTATATATTGAGTAGTACGATCGGCACCTTTGTGAAGCGACGATCATAAAAAAGATTTTCCATAACCAGGAGATTCATCTGTGTTGACTTGGTCCTACCGGGACCTCTGTCCTTGCCAGTCTTTCTAAATGTCAGCTTAAAGCAACCGAAGTGCTTTGCTAGTAATGTCGGGCGCTACAAGAGGTTTGTTTAATGTTCAACAAGAAAGTAGTAGACTCACGTTTGCGGATACAGCAGACGACATGTAGTCAAAGTATGCCGGAGCGAAGGTTTCCATCGTCTGCAACTCCGGCTTCGAGAGCTCTTTGGCAATGAAACGATCATCTACGGCGGTATTAACGAAGTTCAATTTATAGATGTTCTTGATCGCTTACCTCGAGTTTTAAGGAAAGCAGATCCAGATTTACCGCCACTGGCGTTCCATTTGACACACCGAGACAACGATTCAATCATACTTTTTTCGCAATCGTAGGTGCGCCTTAGGGCATCAAACTGTTCCGGGTATAGGACGGTACAGCTAATCGTTAGGCCACCACTTTCGAAGGCTTAACAGATGTGATCAACATAGTCGGACGCTAGGAACCATAGAACTTACTTATAGCCCATGGAAGCTTTGATGAAGGAACCTTCAAATCTTCCGTAGGATCTACAGTTTCTGTAGTGTCGACATTGACAACGCCCCAGGTAGATGTTGATTCCGCGACCGATCGGTCGTCAGGCATGAATGCTTCCCCACTGTCGTTCAACTTCGCTTCCCGGGCAGTCCGCTTCTCAGCGCGGGATCTTGCAAGCATTTCGCGGTATTGGGGGGAGCTTTATTATGCTGAGTAAAAGGTCGTCCCAAGAAAAACAACAAAGAACGTACTTCAGTGCGAGAGCTATGATTGATGTCGGCTCATCGGTACGAACCACCATCGAAGAGTCTCTAAATATATGCTCAGGATCATCAATGAGATCGTCGTTGAGGGAATGGCGCGAAGTCGAAGGCGGCTGTTGCCAAAGACCCGACAGTGCTTTCAAAATTGAATTGCGTTCGGGGCCACCACTAAGTTCGACATCCGATGTCGGGGGGGTTAAAGAGGCATCTTTGGTGTCAGTCTTTTCAGACGTCAGGAACGGTGAGGGTGGGAGAGATGCTGGCTCAAGAAGAGGAGCATCTGGTCTGTCCTGTTCTGGAACCTGCGAATCCGCTTCGTCGGGCAAGTTTAACGAGGTTACTGGAGGCGTGGTCTTGGTGGATGCTGCTGCAGGAATTGGATCCGACTCCGGGGATGATTGCAAAAGTCCGGTAACAGTCCTTTCCTCAAGTTCTGCACCTTCGTCTTCGTCATCGGCCTCACTCGAACTGTCTGAGCTCTCTGAATCGTCCCTAATAGCGTCCTTGACGCTATCTAAGATTTCTACCTTGGCTCGAGCCGAGGCGACAGGGCGTGCTCTCTTGCCTCGAATTACATTATACTTGCTCTTCGAACGCTCAGCGTCGCGGCCAAGACGTTCAAAGTGTTTCGCCATGTTTGATACCTTGCTTCCGGGCCCAGTGGTTGGTCGACGCAAAGTAGATTTGGCCACAGGGTTGGATAGCGGGCGAGCAGGTGTCTTCTCCTTCTGGCGGGAAGAGATTCTTTGTTTGACAGGTTTGCCCATGGATGTTTGCCTTAGATTGGCGGGGGATGAAGGTCGACTGAACTTGACATCCTTCCCCTTAGCACTTGAAGAACGTTTTTCTGGGGATGGTCTTCGAGACGAGTCCTGAGATTGGAAGGCAGAGCCACCAACAGGGCCGGGTATGCGACTTCCACTGGGCTGTGTTAGGCCTCTTCTTGAATGAGTGAGATATCTGGGGGCAATATTGGCGGCATATCCTTGTTCAAAATCCGAGGTGGATGCCTTTTTCGGTAGGCGATGTCGGCTTTTGTTTCGTACGGGCTGGCGTCGAGGTATAGGAGAGGAATATTCTTGTTCCGACTCAGAAAAAGGTGCTCGGGGTGCCAAAGCCGTTTTAGTGAGATCATGGACACCCTGAGGAGGGAGGAAATCTTGATACTTCCTCACTAATTCTGCAACGCTCGGATTATGCACAACCCGCCGAGGAAGCTTAGATAAACGTTGAACCGGGGCCTCCTCGTTGTTAGACCTTGGTTCATCCTGAGATCAATATGTGCTGTCAGTAACGAGGCTAAGGAACACAGTGCACCGCTTACTTGGAGAGCGGAGGTAGACAGATCATCTTCTTTCGCAGCACCGATAGTCGAGTCACTTTCGGGGTCCGATTTGGTAGTTGTCTCGTCAACATTAGGTGCAGCCGCCACATCTGCAGTCGTGGTTTCCTGTGTGCTCTCGGGAGAATCTACTGTAGCTTTTTCCACCTCGGAGCGTAAATCATTGTTTTTAGTATCGTCCACATTGGTTTCGGACTCAGATGCTTCAGAAGCCGACGATGTTAGCGAGTCGCCTGTAGCCCGCCTCATCTTTAATGGTCCCTCTTCTGCTTCAGAAACACTGGACGACGGGAGATGAGAATAATCGAATGCACCAGAGAGACCGTATCTTCCAGGCCACATTGCTCTAACTGAGCCGAACGCAGACGACGACTTTTTCCAGTTACGGTCTAAAGTCTGTTGAATGGCGAGTGGTTTGGGTAAGCGATCAAAATCATGCTGCCAAGCAACTACTTTATCTTGTCGATAGGAATGTGCTGAGTTCAAAGCAAGAGTGTCGGTAGGAGAAGAATCTCGGTAGACCCTGTTAATGAAAGCGGTTACATCCTCCCTCTCGGCCTCTGCCCTCATAATCAGGGCATTGATGTCGAAGAGAAGCATAGCATCTGTTTTCTCATCCCCTGTCGCGGCCTCGATGCTAATGAGCTTGAGATCGTCAATCAAGCCAGAGTACCACATGAAGTTGCGGAGATGGAGGCGATCGTATGACGCATTTTTCATTTCGAGCTGTGTTTCTGGTCGAACTCGGATGCGGAAAGGCGGATAGACGATCTCGTGGAGCGCGACAGGATCAGTTTGGAAACGTACGGTCATGCCCTTGGATGCAAAGTAACGAATGTGATGCTTGTAAATATTGTGCTGACACCCGGCACCCTGCACCAATTTGACATCCGCAGGATAGAAATGCAACTCAAGGAATTTCGCAAATGAATACCGCTGCATTTCCTCCGAGACTGGGATGAAAGGTGTTGCAGAACCACACACGCGGCAGGCACTCCAAGTCGTGATTAAGTCCGGAGTGGGATGATAATTTTGGCGCCCAATAATCTGACCATCCCACTGCTCGACGGCAACAAAGAGACGGGTTTCATTGTGGACGTAAACATTGCAGTGGCGAGCGAGAGGGTGGTCACATCCCTTGCCTGTGCAGACGGCTTTGGGATCCAGAAATTGAGCCAATGTCTCGGTAACTGATCGTTCGATGAACTGCTGCAGAGTACAGTCGTTGGAACCATAGAAAGTGATATAGTTCAAATGCGGCTTGAAACATGCTTGATGCAGACCAAACTCTGCAGTCGGAATGGTGTACTCCCACAGAGTAATACACTGGTACTTCTCCACGACAAAATCGTCGGCGTTCTTCCGTAGATACCATTCCCAGATCCTGCGCTGCTCCTCGTGTTTCCATTTAGTCAGGGTGAACTGGCTTTCCAAGGCAATATCTGCAGTCGTTTTCTGCGGCTCTGGATGCACATCCTGCATGACATAAGCTATTGTAGGAGCTATAGAATCGGATGACATGGTGGAAAGTGTTGGAAGGGAAGGATGAGGATGGAGGAAATGTGTCGATTTTTCTGACTCTTCGACAGTGGGAGGGTTCGAATCTGGGGTGGAAGGAGTTCCGGGACGTGTGATTGTGGGTAGGGGTAACGCCTCGATTTGGGCATTGATATCGTCATCCTCAATGTATGGGGGAGGTTCTACCGGCGTCACTGCTGCTGTGGTAGCCTCTTGGGAGTGCAAAAAATGAGACCGTTCCTCCCGTCGTATGACTTCATCTTCCCATGCTTGTTTGTCGCGTATGAGTTGATTGTCCAGTTCCTTCATTTTCATAATGGGGTGTGGAGGAGGAAAGCGCAACGTCGCAGAAACGGATATAAAAGTCTTCGCATATGGCTTCAGAGATTCATCAATGCGTTTGGATAGAGCATTTTGCTCATCTTCTTCAGTATTCATAACCTCGGCGTCGCAACCAACTTCAGTGATCGTCGCAGTGGGCGGTTCTTTATGAAACTCTACCGTCGGGGTAGACAAACGAGAAGTTGATAGGAAGGATGGCAGCGCAAATGAAGAATGGAGGGAGGCACTGACGAAGCCGTGTCGTTCACTCAAGGCAGTTGGTGTTGCCTCAGGATTGAACGGCGGAAGAGTGATGACCGAGTCTTTCCACAAATGAGTCTCCAGCTTGAGGTTCCTAACAATGAAAGTCAGGAATCTGGTGACTTTTTTTATGCGGCGCAGTGTATCAATGTCCCCTCCACGTAAAATGATTGTGCAACCCATGTCGCGGTTGCACCCCTCAAAGCGCATGTACGTCTTACGGCGCCCAGGGATCAGAGGATGGTCATACGTCTGAATACGAAACCGCGAGCAATGGCCCAAGCGAGGTTCGAGTGCAAGTTTATCCATGGACGAAAAGACATCGCCCTGTGTCATCCGAGCAACCGTTTGGATCGCACTGGGTTTGACTGTTCGGGCGACGGCGATATTGTGATGAGCGAGAGCATCCAAAGCAAGCCGTGATACAGATTGTTCCACAAGAACGACGTGCGGGCGTAAAGCCGCAATTCGGCTGGCGAGATTGCCGAGATATTCCTTCTCTTGGCGCACAATTTGGCCGAAGTGCATGTATTGCCCTTCGACTCGATAGAACTCCAAAGGGAAGGTGACGAGCATGACACGGGGGTTGCGTACGGAACGCGACATTTGCTTGTGGGCGACGTTTTTTGTAATGACGGCACCTTCGACGTATTCCGAGTCTCGGGGAGAGCCTCCAGGAATCTTCTTGATTTTGACGTATCTTCGCACATCCATGTCCTCCCCTTGTCGGTGAGGCAGTGTCGTGAAGGTCAATTCCCGGGCAATCCGAAGGGCCAACTTGAGGAGTGTTTCCTCCCACTCTTTGACATTTGGAATTTGTTCGCTGGTCAACATCTGTCGTAGCATGACCTTCAAATGAAGCATCGATGTAAGATTGAGTTCTTGTGCATAACTAAATGAAAGTGTTAGAGGATGGGGAGTGAGCCTGACTAAACAACGTACGCTGTACTTTCGCGGCGGGTTCGCCAGCCAGGTTCGACGTTAGTAATGCTGTCGAGCCGGCTGTGCACTCGGCTACGAATAAATGGAGTGGCTTGCTCGAATTCGCCATGGGAGTTAAAACGCGACCTCAATCTACTACGTGGACGAGGGCTGTCAAAACCATTGTCGGGAGAGCCGATTGGGAATTGAATGGAGCTCATAGGGCCTTCTATAGAGATAGGCATTGTAACAGGAAAATCGACGGACGCGTTATTCCCTTCAGCTGTTGGCGACTCGCTACGGTGGAACCCGTTGGTCAGTTCCGCTGAATCCTTTTCTTCGTCGGAAAGTGCCCTCCGAAATGGAGCAGGATTATCCGGAAAGGGCTCCCACATTCCGTCGTCGAGGTCGTCGAGGCGTGGTGTAATGGGCGGCGATCCATCACCACTGTAATCAGACCCTGATACTGGCCGTTTCGTTTCCGCAATGGAATAGAGATTGAAAGGTTCATCGGTTCGGCCGAAAAGTTGAGAAGCAGCGAAGGGTGATTGTGGATGTCCTCCAGGATCTGTGCCGAGTTGGTGGGCAGGGAAGGAGGTGACTGATGATACAATGGAGCGACGATCATCGTCGTCATCTTCATCGACTATAGCAAGTTTCTCTAGGCAAAGATTGCACACACGGACCATACCGTCATGTCCGAATCGAGAGCCCTTGATAATGTTGGATGCGCAGCGGGAGCAAAATATCTGTCCTGTTCCATTGTTAGTAACAAAGCTGTAGCCACTGGCTCTAATACATACCACATATACGACAGTGGTGCTTTCGTCTCCATGTAGTAAACATACTCTTGCAGTCATAACATTCCTTACAATTCTCATCGTCCATCCAGTAATCACGAGATAGACCTAGCAAGTAAAGGCGATGAGTTGTGAAAAAATAGCAGTTTCTCGGCATACCTTCACCCCGTATCCGTCTTATAACCTTGGAGACAGACCCAGACCTATGTACGCTGGCCGTTGTCTTGATACTCCGTGCGTCATCTGGTATTGGAAACCCTGGGATAGAAGTTGCAAATTGGGCACCTTCACCCGTTTCCATCAATGGGGAGTAGAAGGAGCCGCCACGGGAAGGTGATCGATCATATTCGACGCTATAAGTTGGGACCTCGGACTGTGCTGGAGTAAGGGATACGAGAGGAGGAGCAACCTGTGCCGGTGCCGTGTTGAGAGAGAACGGACGATCTGCAGAGGACCTGCTAGAGAAGCTGGATGATTGCGTTTGAGCAGTGTACGATGGTCTTCTTTGTTCTGAGGCACCTTGAGGTGCGCTTTGATTGGGGGAGACAGTTGGGTTGGCGGTTGATACAGGACCTGTCGAAGAAAGAGGCGCGGAGAGTGTGTTTTTCATACGAGAGAAGATAGATGTCACAAGGGTATATGACGACTGATCATTCTCATCCTCTTCAGAGAAGGGATTGAAGGAGGTGAGGCTCATCACATCGTCGTTGAGCTTGGTGCTGCTCCTCGACCTGGACGTATAACCGCTGAAGTTTGCCTGGGCAGGGGATATCACTGCTGGGGAGTCGTTCGTAGTCATTAGAAAAGTCGCGTCTTCACTTCTTGTCCATATTGCATGGTCCTACACCACAAGTTGGATAAGTTGGCAGTTGCTGCAGTTGAAATCGAATTACCAATTCAGGTAGTGGCGCGTCAAGCCACGTGGGTCGCAACTTGGTCAACATTATTATTGAAGCCTCGCATTCACTCAGTCACACAGAACTTATCGTACATTAGCTCTGAACTGTTCACTGAAGAAAGCTAGTGGCCGTATATAATTTGATGAGATTCAAGTTCAACTACTTTTAATTTACACCATATTCCAGGAGTCCTCGACATGTATCAAGCATGCGAAAACCAGAGACGCAATAGCACATACTTAATGTTGTCTGCCCCTATTTCTTAGTTTGACGAGAGTCAAGTAGCTATCTTGATGTTACAGGTATAATATAATTGTGTTAATGGGTGGTGTGCTGTGATTGTCGCGCAGAGGCTTATGCAGATCACGAAAAAATGCTTCACAGATATGTACATGATGCGAGTATTCAGAGGCCCTGACGCGTCTGAACCAAGGCAGGAATTTGAGCACGCCGTCACGAAATCATTGTGAGACGTCGACGCGTTAAGATAAGATGTTATTTGTGGCTGCTTGGCAAATGGCAAGACGCGTATAGCAGCACGTGTTGAATAATACCTTAATCTCTGTTCTCAGTCTTCAGTTCAATTTGGCCGCAAGTGCCTTTGATCTATATAACTCATCACCCCCGACAGTGTCAGTATTCCCTTGCACCGTCTGTAATCCTAAGATTACCAGCTGATCAATATTGTGATCTCAAGTTTGTTACTTCACGCTAGACTACGACAATGGATGACGATGATGCCGACTACATGCAGGGCAGTGACGACGAAGTATGCCTGGACTCTCTTTCCGCAAATGTATATGAATCATCTTCATAGGATTATGGCTTCGATTACTCTGACAACGAAGATGCAAATGAATCAGGGAGTGCGGATGTCGAGAACATGTACTACAAAGCAAAATGTCCGTGATATCTCCTTCGTTTGTGCAGCGCGGGCTATCTGACACGCCTTACAGCGAAGAAGGATGACAACCCGGAGGAAGCACTGAAGGAGTTCCGCGCGATTGTGGATCAGGAGGAAGAGCAGGGCGATTGGTGTGTCTCTCATTCTGGTGATTCGAATCCTGCTTAACCGTATTTTCAGGGGCTTCAAGGCGCTCAAGCAATCAACTAAACTTCTGTATCTTACGCTTCGAAGACCAAACGACGCTCTGAAAACATATACACAACTCCTTACATACACCAAATCGGCGGTGACGCGCAACTATTCAGAGAAGACCATCAATGGCATTCTCGACTACGTCGGTGGCGGAAAAGGAGGAGCAGTGGAAGTCGACGTTCTGGAGAAATTCTACCAGGCCACCAAGACAGCTCTGGTGGATGCAAAGAATGAGGTGTGTAATGCTAGGATCATAGGCATTAATCACACTTAACGAATGTTCAGCGTCTATCCGTCAAAACCAACCTGAAACTTGCAAAGCTGTGGCTAGATAGAAAGGAGTACGTTCGTTTGTCCAAGGTGCGAGCCCCGACGTGGCGGCCATATCCCCTACTATACTAACACTCATATAGTTGATTCGAGATCTCCACAGCGCAACGGGTTCTAGCAATGATGGAGATGATCAATCACAGCGTGGTACCCAACTTCTGGAAATATACGCCCTTGAGATCCAGATGTACAACGAGACACGAAATTTCAAGAAGCTAAAGGTTTGATGCGTTATTCTCGAGCGCCACACTTATTCAACTCGGTGCAAATTTAGGAGATATATAATGCCACAAATGACGTTCGCTCTGCAATTCCCCATCCTCGCATCATGGGCGTGATCAAGGAGTGTGGTGGCAAAATGTGGATGGGCGAAAGTGAGTATTGTTCTGCCCTTACCCTGGCTGAAATTTCACAACCCGCTCAGGGCAATGGAATCGTGCTAGCGAGGATTTCTTTGAATCTTTCCGGAACTACGACGAGGCTGGATCCCCACAAAGAATCCAGGTCCTCAAGTATCTTGTTCTTGCGAACATGTTGACGGGTAGTGAGGTCAATCCCTTCGACAGTCAAGAAACAAAGCCGTGAGTCAAATCTTGAGGTCAATAAACGAATCTGATGTCTTCCCTTATTTTAGGTACAAGACGGATCCTCAGATTAAAGCGATGACTGATCTTGTGGACGCGTACCAGCGTCGGGAGGTTCATTCTGCTGAAAAGATTCTGAAAGGTATGAAGTCTTTCCCTGAACCGCCACCTTTTGACCAAGGGCTGCAGACAATCACGCTACCATCATGTCCGACTCCTTTATCCGAGCTTACATTGGCGAACTACTTCGCAGCTTGCGTACACAGTACCTCATTGATTTGATCAAGCCTTATACGCGACTCGAACTTTCGTTCCTTGGAAAGGTGCGGCAGCCGTCACTCTAAGTGATTTCATGTTGTAACGTCGTTTTAGCAACTCAACGTTGAGATTGAGGAGGTGGAAGAACTGCTGATCGGTCTGATTCTAGAAGGCAAAGTAGAGGGTCGTATTGACCAAGTGGGAATGCGGCTTGAACTCGACCGGAAGTCAGTGTTCTTATTTTGACGGTGACGATCACCCCATAGACCACGATTATTTCACAGGCAAAGCCTTGAGAAGAAACGTTACGCAGCACTGAACAAATGGACGGAGGCGCTAGAGGCCGTGCATGGAGCGGTTGTGAGCAAGACGTCTAGCGGCAGAGGCGTAGACCCTATTATGAGCGAGAGTTTCATTGTCCCCAGTCGCGAGCATTGAGCAGTCTTATATTCTCCGCTGCTAGTATCCTTCATTTATGTTCACCCATTAAGAAGATGCGCGTAACGAATTAGTATTATCATGGTAAATGAACGAGCTGGACAAAGTGGTTCAGCGCAACCCAGCGTTCGCAGAGTTTTTGAGACTGACCTATAGCCCTACAAAGGACGAGGGAATGGTTTCCAGTCGTAGTTCCAACCCGACTGAGGCGGCGTGTCCGTCGGTACCCGCAATTCCCGAGGGAATAACCCTCGTATCCTGGCCTCAAGAGTCCGGACCTCTGTGGTCTTCAACTGTTTCGCCAGCTCCCTCTCAGCCTCGCTCCTTGCCCTCGGGTCCTCTTGCTTATTAGCCTCCATATACAGCCGGCTGTCCACCCTCTGTAGTTCCTCCATTGCCACCCGCATGCCTTCAAACTTTCTGGCCAACTCTGCCTCCCGCGTCTTTCTAACGTGTCTCTTGTGTAGAAGCCACGCTCGCTCTATCGTATGGTGCGCTTGAACTGATGGAATCGCGAATTGGAGGGCCCTAGCGACATCTGGCCGCCAAGTGCCAGTAGGAGTGGGACGGCTGCGAATGCTGTTGGGGTATAAGGCCTTGCGGATAATCTCCTTCTTCGGGTCGCCAACAGCCTCATTTTTGACGGCGTATGTCCGTACAGACGTCTGCGCGACGCGAAGGGAGATATATGTTCTGCAAGGAGAGAGCAATGAGGTCGACATGGGATGACTGTAGCTTGAGCTTTGCAAAAGTTTTGTAACCGATTACTTAGTTCCCACGACTTAATAAAAGGTTATTTTAATTTTACATGATTTCTTGTTTTCAATTTCCTAAACTTGCTTGTACTACATATTCGCTTCAAACAGGGCCTATGGAGTACGACAGAACTACGATCATCCCTCTCGTAATTTCCTTTGTCACGCAAGTCATCACTTCGGCGCTCGAAGCTCGAAGTCTCCGAGCCAACCGTTATCCACTCTACTGCCTCACGTTGATTCTTTTTACCTCTCCGGGAACACTGGCAGAACTTTGACTTGGCTTGCATGTAAAAGTGGGTCTACGCAGAAACTTGTTTGGAAATGTCACTAGCCAAGCCATTTTTAAATTGGCGGCGTAAAGACCATCGATCCGCCATCTGAGCTTAGTATTGCTCAAAGTGCCGTTGCACAAGAAAGACATGTGTCGCGACTCGCGAGGATTCTTCTTTTCGCTCAGGCGGTTCCTCCTGTCTCTGCCGCTTGTTTTATTGGCTATCTTGGGCACCATCCATTCGTCACCGTGGCCAACCTGCCGGGCGCACTGGCGTCACTGCCCACTGATGTACACAGATCGAGAAGATTCATCATGTCCGTGTGTACACCGCGTGAACTACCCGTGGAGTCTTTGTTTATCTTGTGCGCTTGACATTACCCCAAGTCCACGGCCTAAATTGATTCAATAGAAGCCCTACTTACCTCACATCTACTTTTGCATCTCAGCAGTGAGTACGACCAACCCTATTAGGATCAGGCAAAATCTATTGGAATATTTTCAAGAAACAATTGATGCAGTCTCGATAACTTTGCCGGCCCAAAGACCACACTTGGGTCATTCTATAACCTAGCGCCTGCCGCGTGACGCCGCCTACTTAACGTCAGGATAGTGGAGTAGCAGTTCAAATTCTGCATCATTCTTGTCATTGACACACCGTTTTCCTGCTATTACGGCACCTTTGTTCAACACGCTGGGTCTGCGATCATAGGGTTCTAGGTTATCTGCACGATGATTAAATACTGTCCTTCCGGATATTTATTGACGGCGACTTCCACGACCTCTGTACGTGCGGACAGACGCAAGGAGATATTCTCCCAAGTGGTCTCGAGTAAACGACGGCTCGGGAGCAAGCCCCACGCCGCAGTCGTTGATTGACCATTACTTACTCCCTTCCTGACCTGCACGAGTATCTGTCCTCCTTCGTGGTGAGCCATGATCAGAGGCGATCCTCGGCCTTACCTGTTACTTGGTTTATTAGGGGTTCTTTTCAATCTCAAATAAATTATCTTTTACACCTCGTCAGTATGGACATGATCTTTGAGCGTCCCACATTTCCCCATAGTACACCCTCACTTAATTGTTGAGTTGACAAGTAGTCCATGTACACAGAGTGGTGTACACCTACCACCGAGACTTAGCACTTCATCGATCGTGTAAGGTGTTATGACGTGCCTTCAAGGAGACTACTGCACTTGCATGGGGTACAGCCATCGCAGTGTCCCCACGTAAGTATTTGTTGCAAGTCCACTCGCAGCTGAGCCTTGCCACTTCCTGAGGAACCAACGTATTTGTGAGCGACTGAATACCGAAGGACGAGGATAGGACGAGGAATGTTGAGAGAGAGAAAAAAACCAAGTTCGAGCCGCGGAGTTGGTTAGTATCCCTAAATCTAGTATTGTATTCTCACGGTTCCGAGTACTAACTTGAATTTCGTCCAGGTCGTTCTACGTGACCATGTCGAGCCTTCTCTCACTATGCCGACCATACTGGTTGCCAACACTAGGACGAACGGTACGCTTGCCATACTTGAATTTGAACCTGCAGCTTATATGTCTCGCTAGCACCCCTCATTGCAGCGTCAATTCACGACAACTCAAATTCTACTAGCCAAACGCCAGAAACAGTCCAAGATTCGCATTCCTTCGAAAAAAGCTGCAGCGGCCAAAGCAAGGCGAAAGGCTGCAATTGCTTCTAAGAACTTGGATCGTTCCGAGTTCCTTACTTTGACGGATGCCATCTCTGTTTTACGAGTGAGGAATTTTCCAGTCTTTGCGCTTTGCAGACTCAAGCCATTTCCAGTCCGTCGAAGTCGCGTCGCCAAACTCTACTCTCGACCTCTATATCAAGACTGAGATCAAGAATGGTGTGGCTGTCCCCAAGGGCCGTGTCACTCTTCCACGAGAAGCCAAGACGATGAGCGAAGACAAGATCCTCGTTTTTGCGGAAGGCCGGCAGGCAGAGGAAGCAAAAAAGGCCGGAGCTGACTTTGTTGGTGGAACAGAGCTAATAGACGGCGTTCGTTCACTTCGACTTCCTTTTGGCCCGTGCTCGTCATGACAAGAGTATCGAATAGGTCATCAATAACCGCTTCAAAGCGACGACTATTCTTTGCACGCCCGATCTCATAAGGGCAATCACACCAAGACTGGGACGTGTTCTAGGTCCATTGGGGCTTATGCCTTCAGAACGACGTGGCACAGTGACCGACGACATTGCTGGTTATATTCAACGGATAAGCGGAACGAGTGAATGGAGGGCTGATAAGACTGGCAACATACATATGCCTATAGCGATGGTACGTGTAGTATTGAGTCTCGTATGGGCAATGCTAATCCTTTGTTACCCTCAGATGCACTTCCCCGTCGATGACATGGTCAAGAACATCCGTCACTTCATGGCTTCCGTCAAAAGGGTTACAGGCAATACCAAAGAAGCGGAAGACAGTCGGAAGCTGAAGAATTCAGGCTCGAAACCCGGTCAGTGCACAGACGATTATGTCTCTATGAAACTGAATTTTTCGCAGTTACGAACATCGCAAAGGTCATGTTGAGCTCGAGGCAGGGACCTGGTATTCAAATATTAGATTATTAAGTACTCTAGGTAATGTACATATAGGTACTAATGTAAGGGAGATGAATGCCCGGTAGTAATACAGACGTGAGTGGTGGTGGCGTAGTGACTGTAGTAAATATTGAAGCAAGTGTCGACAATTATGTAAAGCTAAACTTGGTCTCTGTATGACCTCTTCCTCTTCTCCTTCAATACCTTTGACAGTGCTTCGTAACTCACTATATCTTTCTTTATTCGTTTGCGTTTACCAATATCTGAACCCTTCACAGGTGTAGTCCCACCTTCACGTTTGGCTCGAGTAGGCTGATGACGTTCCTGCGGGGGATTTTTAGGCCGGTGAGGAAACAAATCTCCCCAGCTTGCTTTTCTGGCATCGTAAAAGGCTTGTTTCCCTTGTGACTTGGGAATTGTCAAGCGCATAATTTTAGCTGTCAACATCTGTCAGCGTGAACCTCACCTTTGTAGATTAAGCACACCTTACCTTCAGATGTACAGCTATCCAGGATGATGTGACCGCTTTTTTTCAAGGGCGTGAAGACGAGGCGTGGCCAACTATAGGATTCGAGCCTCAAGGCTTCCTCTAGTTCCTCTTGAGATACTTTCGTCTCGGCAATCAAACTATCCGTGGCCATAGCGGGTGTATCCTCAACGATATCGTCAGAGAGTGTTCCGTGTTCCGAATCTAGTTTCAGCTCTTTGACTGGGGCCAGTGAAGAAGTCTCTTTGTCCAAAGCCCGTCTACCAACCTCTCCAACTCTCCCAGCATTATTGGTCGAGGAAGTTGGTCTTGGGCCTCGCCTTATCACAACGTACGAGTATTCAATATCTTCATGGCCAACGCCGGAGTGTTTAGTTTTCCGAACAAAAGATGGTCGTTGCATTCGCTGAGAGAAACCGCATACCAGGCGAGTCGATCCAGGATGATGGAGAGGGCATGCGCCGTCATGGGGGCACTGTGTTGTTTGAGGCAAATTAAATATGACATTGGAAACGAAAGGTTAGAAACTGACTGGTGCCACAACGTGTGATCCGCGAATAGGCCACCCTTCCGCTTCGACGTCCTCCATTTCCTTACGACCCATATTCAATAGAAATTCTCTGGATTCGGCAATTGCCTCAAACCCAGCAGTTGTGTTGTGGTCGATGAGCACCTAAGGATGTTTGAATATTCGAAAGTACAGTTCGGTCGAGTCATCCCACCATTACATGCGCTCCACTATCCCACATCTCCTTGACAAGGGATTTGCGATGTTGTGAGGTCGGTAGAGATGTTAACATGAAGGCTGACATTGCAATTGTATCATGGCCAACAGATCGGTGCATGTGATCTTCCTCCTTAAAAGACTTTTGCCAAGAAAGACTCAAGTTACCCAAGTCTATGCCTTAGAATTGAAATTTGAGAGGATATGTCATGAGCTTCGATTGATTGCGTGCAAGTGGCTCACCCTCGAACAAGCGTTTTCCAATTGAGACTAACCCTTCCCGTTTGTCTATTCCGAGATAGCTCACGACGGACGAATTTTCCACAGTTTTACCCTCTATACCATGCAGGCTTTTGGTCCGAGGGGATTGAAATGCATGAAGAGCAGCCCTAGAGACAACGGTTGAATTCAAAATTATGTTCAAACGTGTTTGACAGACGAACGAACCAAAGTCCACTGCCTGTACCTGCTCCCCAGTCCATGACATGCGCCACCTGGTACGACGGTTCCAACCTCCGCTTCAAGTGGTCAAACACAGCTAGTATCGCGGAGTAATGGGCTGGAAGTGCAACGGAGGCGAATGCTGTGCCATCGCGTTCGGAGTGTCGAAATGCCTGCTTTCGAGAGCGATAATTTTTAGGATCATAATGAGCCTCCCATTCGCTTTCGCTCCCTGTGGTTTCGTCGTCAAAAAACAGCCGTTTTGCATCACTGTGGAGTTGTACTTTGTCCGACTCTGCGCTACCCGTTAGTGTGCAGTCGGGTGAGACGTGAAAGGAACTCACGGGAAATGAGGCCGTTGATAGCATTCTGAAGTTGATTGGGTAGAATGACTGCACCAATTTGTCGGCTGCCATAGTGGGCGGCCGGAGACCTGCGTTCCAGACCATACCCGTCAGGTTCGTCATGCGAAGTGTCCTCAGAGTCGAATTGTTCTTCTACAGAGACGACTTCAAGTTCCTTCACACGTTTCCCTCTCCTTCCTCTTGTTAGAGCCATGTCTCCTTCCTCAAGCACGGCCTGCAGAGTTGGATCAAGATTGAGGGGCGGATTTGGTTGACCTGTAAAAGTCCTCGCAGAAATTGGTGTAGAGGCACGGGGGCCACAACGCAACAACAGCCATCCCCTTCGCCGAGCAAGGAACATAGAAGACCAGAAGTGAGGTGTTAGAATTGCAATTGAAGCCACATTATCGTTAAAGTTTTTGTATTATATAAGCAATATCCACTTAACATAATATCCTTTCAACTAACTGAAGGAAACTGAAGTTGATTGAAGCCCCCTCCGTCTCCAAACTTGTGCAATGTCAAGCGTTCTTCAGAAACGCCTGGACGACACTCTCAATGAAAATGACGAACAACTGTCCGAAGCAGAAAGACCTGCCAAACGAATGAAGGTTACAGAAGATCCCTCACTAGATGCCTTCCAACCGTCAGGCGAAAGCGACGAGGATGAAGAAATAGTACAGTTTGAGGATGTTCGTTCCTCTGATCTTTATCTTGATACGGTGTGTTACGTGTTTATCGCGTCCTAGGACCCTCTCAATGTATGCTCAGATTAACCGTGCTGTTTTGGACTTCGATTTCGAGAAAGTCTGCTCTGTCTCTCTCTCGAACGTCAACACATATGGGTGCCTTGTCTGTGGAAAGTATTTTCAAGGCAGAGGCCGTAAATCATACGCGTATGCTCACTCAATCCACGAAGACCATCACGTTTTCATTAACCTTGAGACTACCAAGGTAGCACACCCTTCGCCGAATCGCCATCGACTGACTTCTACAACAGGTCTATGTGCTTCCAGACGGATACCCCGTTTCTGATCCTTCTTTGGAAGACATATCTTATGTCCTCGCGCCGACTTTCACGCGAGATTCTGTGGCCACCCTATCCTCTCCCGTGCATCTCGCTAAACCTTCTTACGACCTGGCGTCTAGAGCATATCTACCCGGCTACATCGGCCTCAACGATATCAAACGAAATGATCACATGAATGTAATCATTCACTCCCTTCTCCATATTCCTCCATTACGAGATTTCCTGCTGCTCTCGAACTTCCGAGGCAAAGAGCCAGAACTTCTTAAGCGGTTTGCTGCCTTGGCTAAGAAAGTCTGGAATCCTCGTTTATTCAAAAGTCAAGTCAGTCCTCACGAATTCCTGCAAGAAGTCAATCGGGCAAGTGCTGGAAAATTCCGCCTCGAACAACAAGGAGATCCAGTCGAATTTCTTGGCTGGTTGCTAAATCGCCTCCACAAGGATCTTGGGGGGACTAAAAAGAAGAATTCCAGTAAGCCTTTCATTGACGTTAACAACTTGTTTGCTCAACTCGGGATAGGTATCATATTTTCCACATTCCAGGGAGAATTGCGCGTTGAAACCCAGCATGTCCTTATCAGGCCCGATTCAGGTGAAAATGATAAACCCCGGTTTGATATCGACCGAGGTCAGCGCCATCCGAAACTATTATGCCTTTTGTTTATTGAATCTGAGTTAAATTTTAGATACTAAAGTGTCAGAGTCACCGTTCTTGTTCCTTGCTGTCGACCTTCCTCCTCCACCTCTATTTCAAGATGCAGTGGAGAAGAACATCATCCCCCAAGTTAGCATCCACTCGGTGCTAGCCAAGTATGACGGCAAGACAACACAGGTTCGCACCCTCTTTTCATCGGCTGATCGAGGTTTACACTCCCGATACCAGGAGTCGCTTGGTCAACTTCGGCGTTTCAAATGCAAACGACTGTCACGTTATATCATACTTCACTTCAAGCGCTTTACGAAAAATGCTTTTGTCGAAGAAAAGAATCCGACTATAATCAATTTTCCCCTACGAGGCTTAGATTTCAAAAGTTGTAAGTATTGTCAATGCATGACATCAGAAAATCAACTTACTGCACCCTTAGACGTCGATGCTCCCCCTGACGAGTTGTCAACTCTCTACGATCTGATCGCGAATGTTACCCACGAATCCGTTGCTGGTACCACTCGAGACAAAGAGAACACTGTTTGGAAGGCCCACCTCCGGGCTGCCGGCGGAGGTGGTGAAGGCGAGAAGTGGTTCATGATTCAAGATCTGATTGTGGAGGAAACCAGGAAAGAAATGATCTTCCTTGGGGAGACTGTTCTACAGGTACGCGGCGTTCATCGTGCCCCATGAGATGACTGACCGAGGTTCGTTTCTAGATCTGGGAGCGAAGAACACATGACACAAAAGGAAATGGAGAAAGTATGAACATTGATAAACAATCATAGCTCTACATTAGCATTCCAATATGTGCCCTTCTATGGGACGTAAACCACTTGTAGCATGAAATGCACTCAGCCCCAGCGGAAACAGAAAATGATTTAGAATGTTTGTCCCTTGACGGGTTACGATGTATTAAGTGGAAAACATCACTTCGCGGTTGGCCCGATAGTATCATCAGCTGGCTTTACTCGGTCTTGATGCGTGTTGTCGACTCTTGAAATATCAAAGGTCATCATAAGAGATAGCCCCCAGGGACAGTTGCTTGTACATACATTGCTGCCAGCTGTCGTTGCTCAAGAATCAAGGGTTTAAAGATATACACCCCCGAGACAATACCTGAAGTCCCTCTCAGCCTACGTCCATCACTTACAATTTAGTTAGGTACCTGTTACGGCAGCGACGAAGTAAGGCAGGCTACGCCGGAGCATTTGTTTGGTTGGGGTTGAACTTGAAGTGAACCATAAAGGAACGTGTTCGGACTCGGAAACAAAAATTGTTCGGCTTCATTATGTAATCTGTGGTAATATGCCCGTGTGACCTCTATTTACTTAACGGCAAAATACAACTCCGTGGCGCCGAATTGTCCTGAAGGTGCGGGGGAAAGAACTAGAAAGCGCCTAAGTAACCTGCACTTCTTGGGTAATCAGACCGCTTTGGAGTTGTCTATGATAGCCGAGATAATGCTACTAGGGTCCGGGTTAGCCTTATCTCGCGGCGCCACGGGTACTTCAGCTACTTAGTGATTAGCTTCAATTCGAATGCAATAAAATAAAATATATTCATAGTGTTTGGGGCGTAATATCAATGAATAAGAGATGAATTTGGTAGTAAAGAGTTTGGGTTTGAGAACGTTGCATCAGGCATTTATAGCCTTGATATTCCCAATTAAAAATGACATGTAGTGCATCACCGGGTCAACAATAGAAACTCACATTCAACGCTTGTTGCGCAGCCGCCTGTTTGGCGGCGGCCTTCTGATTCGCAACGCCAACACCTTTCACCTCGCCGGCGACTAGAGGCACCATTGATCAAACAATTCACACATCAAGAGATGAATTAGACGAGGCTTACTCTTGCATTGGACAGTCCACACAGCGTCGCTTGAAGGGCCCATGCAGGATTCGACAAAACTCAAGAGGTGAGTTTGTCCACTCTTCGCTAACACTGTATGATAACATCCTGTCAATGGCCAACACTGCACCGTCGTTAAAGGCTCACGATTGTGCAGAGTAGTAATAGGCGTGGCTGCAGCGGGGGTGAGTCAATGATATGGCCTGTGAAGGCGTCTGACGCATACCTGGCATCGCGTCGAGTGGGAGTGGGGAAGTGCTTCTGAATTATAAACTCTGTGTCTGACCTTTTGTACTACACTGGTTATTTAGGCCGGTGCGCATTGAACTCCGCATGACACTAGTAATGACTTTCGCATTCTCTATTCAGCAGAAAGGGTTTCAAACGGGCAGCCGAAAAATCCAGGACATGGCAGAGGAACGAAATCCCGGCGTCCTGACCCCAACTGGGTAATCTGTTACAGGACAAAAGCGGAAACTGTGTGTCACCCGGGTGTAAGGTTTCCAAGTGATGTCAGGGAGCGTCATCGACAGAGAAATATGGTTTGACCTTCTCGACAAATAGAGGATTTTAAATAGCCAGCAACAGCATATAATGGAGCTGCGGCACTTCACCAAACCCGTAACTGAATGAGCCCAGCAAATCAAGAGAGTAGAGGTACCGACGTTCAACTTCTTAGTACAACCGCATCCAGCGGAGACATATGAAGTGACTGTGAGCAGCGAATATGTCCATGGCGCCCGTCGCCAGTGACGTGATGCTTGATAGCGATGTAGATGTAGATGCCTCTGCATTGCGTCGAACAAATTGTCTGATCTGCCTCATGTTCGTGGGGACCCAGGAAACCAACCGACTCGAACGACGTCAACGCGGAGTTGATGAGAGCGACATAAGTAATGTTAAGCGCGAACGGCGGCAAGCGAGCGAAACCCCATTTCCAACACTGTGGCCATCTACTACGCGTTGTTCGTGAAACGATTGGTACCATGTCACAAGGAGACCACGATATGACGAAAAGCTGCGACCGGACCGTGAAAACCGATTTTCGCCCCTTTGAAGAGGCGAGATGATCTTCAGGGAGCATCTAAACAGGGCATTCCGTGAGTTGCGCGCTCGCTCACTGAGGCTTTTATAAAAAGATACACGAGCAAGAAACGCTCTAAGATTTAACGCGTCATTTACGAAGAAACCCGTGATCTAACCAATGAAAAGATAGAACGACAATTAAATTACATACTAGCTCTGCTAAGTATGGGGAAGGCGTTCCAAAGCGGGAAAAAAAACATAACCTCTACCCTCATGTTTTGGCCGGGGTCTCGGGTGCCCCAGATTCAGACGCCAAAGAAGCTAGAGCAACGTTTGCTGCGTTATCACGCGCAATATGTTTGTGTGTACCAATGCCCGTGCCACGCTCGACGCCGTTGACTATCGGGGAATTATTAGGTTCAAAGTCCTAAAAGTCTCAGAGTTACACGTTTACTTTTACAGACCGACGTCCATGTCGGAGCGTTCCTTGGTCCACTAGTCGAATCTTTCCAACTGAGCGCTGCAAGCTGGCCGCGGTTTTGCAAATCTGTAAAGCATAAGGATGTGGCAATAAATTTCCGGTCGTTGGCGTACATATGTTAAGACCGGATGTTCCTTCTGATGACCACGTATATCGTCAGCGGAATGTTCAGTGGCGAGAGAAGGAACATACCAGTCGACGACATTTGTTGTTGAGACTCTAGTGCCCATCGCAGAAGAGCTTTATACACGTCGTTGTAGAGCGTAGCTCGCAGCTGAAGCGTGACAGTCGAACTCGTTGATTTTCATTCATTATAGAACGATGAATTGACTCATGGCACGTAGCCATTGACTGAGGTTCCAGGAAAGTGTACTGTGCTTGAAATCCGGTTAGCCGTGAAAAGAAAACGAGCAAGATGCAGGGGATGCAAGAAAACACACATTCGGTTATTTGCAACGTGCCCCTCTTTCCATTGCGCAAGCATGCCCAGGCAGGTAGGGAATTTCTAGGGTCTAGGTGCGAACATTAAAACTGTCGATGCAAAAAAATCCATAGATCGAGACACCAAGAGGAACAAAGATTTTCTACCACGATGAAGCCATGAGCCGCCGGTAGTGTTGAGATCGTGTTTCGACTTCCATTGAGGCCATGCAAGAGCGGGTCTGCCAACTTGAGTCTGAACTCGGATCAAAAGTGGCCTGAAGTTAATACGGGATTTGAACATAGCAGATTATATAATACAGTAGATTAAATTCCGAAAGTATAGTGTGGCGCTACATAGAAGGAGAATAATCGGCGCGAGCAGCACCCTACTTAAGTGGGATGACAGTAAAAGATTCAAAATGTAATTAGGCTCCCCTCTCGTAGGTTTCGACTGCTGCTTGTGCCGCACTAGCTTGGGCATGCCTCTTGGTCTTCTGAGGTTTTCCCTCGCCATAAAGCTCTTCGCCGACTGACAGAAAATCAGACATGCGTGACCCTTGATGAAAGCCCGTTACTTACGATAAACCTTTGCAGTCCAAGTAATATCGTTTTGAGCCCCAGTAGAACTGTATTCGTATGTGATTTTCTTGTTGTGGTACTGCCCCACCGTGTTGAATGCGTTCACGTAGTCTATAGATGATCTTGAGTAGAGTTTGTAGAATGAGTATAATTGCGTACCTTTAGTACTAGACATGTTGGTGATTATCTGTAACTGCTACAGAACGAGCAGAAGACTTGCCGCCATTTAAACCTTGCCAAAGGCAGTTCCTCTGATGAGCCTTGGCTATCCAATGTTCGGTTTTGAAGAGTTTAGGCAGTTAGCTACAGCATAGGCATCCTCAAACGCGAGATGAAGGCAACTGAACCGGAACGCAGAAATCTGAGGCACACCGCCAAAACACCGTCCTTGCCCAAGAAGGTTCCATCCGTTGGTCATGCTGTATCAGGATAACCAAGCGCGAGTCAGTGTGCTACATTTTGAATTTGATCCCTTGGAATCAGCCCTTGTGATCACCTTGAGCCATAAAAGTAAGAGTTGGAGAAACATATGTAAAAATATACCCTACAAACGAGCCCAGAAATGGGCTCTGAAAAAAATCTCATCCAGATAGTGTAAATCTGGTAGGCTTCAGACACGGAATGCTGTAAATTGAAAGTTATACAGTACTCGGAGATACCACCTTGTCAGAGAGACGGAGGCTGGACCGCAGCAAGCGTCAGAACGGCTTGCCGAGTTACCTTCTCTCTCAGGTAAGATGGCCCTAATACTGACGCGAAATCAGTTGAAATAAGCAAGCGTCTAACGAGCGCCTTGATAGGCCTTGTATACTAGAGGTACCACGGGGGCTCGTGAATTTGTGATACAATTGTGCTCAGGTCTACTATGATTTGACCACACTGCACGTACCACCCACAAATTTGGCATTCTTTCGCCACTCTCAGTTGGTGTTTTGGGTGGTTCTGCGGTGGGACCCGTCATAATTTACATCGGCAAGAGGGAAATACCCTGATTTGTCAACAGGCAAGGTTTGTTCGAATTTAAAGTGACACCGTACCGAGATTAAATTTCAAGTAGAGTCCGTCGAGGAACTTCGTTGAACATGGCCTAATGAAATCACAGCACAGCACATGTGGGAGTCTACTGCGGCTTGCAGCCTTCATCCAACACGCCCGATTTCTCGAATGTACAAATGTCTCACAGAGAGCCATCTCCGTCCGCAGACAAACAACACGGTGCCACAGTAGACGCAGAACTTCTGCAACACTCTGCCTGATAGTACGACCCACGTGGAACTTATTGATCGCGGCCCCTGAAGGCTGAAGCGACCGCGATCATGAGAAATCGCTTCCGCAGCCGCGGTAGATAAAATGCCGAGATGGTCTCATGTCTCGTCCTGTATTCGGGTCTGTCAGATATAGTATCTGCTATGAAACGTTGGCGTCAAACAAAATGAATTCGGCTTCGCCGGGGTCGTCTTTGAATTATATGAAAAGATGAGGGATCGTTCAAAGAAAGATAATCAAAAGAATGAATACCTGGGTTGGAATCTGACGCCAGCTTGCCACTGCTTGCAGGGCACCCGCCTTTCGCGGGATACGGGGGTAGCGGCATGGGGTAAATTGTTGGGCACAGATGTGACCGACACGGCCACAAGCATTAATATTGCTAGGAATATCAATGTTCGACATATGATGGACCACTGCTGAACACATTTCGGACATATCGCCTGCATATCGCACATGTACATAGTATCTTTACTTAGTACCTGGAAGGTCTCCTCGAAGCAAGTCGTCAGGCACAGGCACACTCCTCACAGCAAAGGACAATCGATAATCATGATTTACATGCTTGACTCTGATTAAATATGTGTTGTAGTTGGCTCTCGGACACGGTTATGGATCGGCGTATTGGGGTGGCATAAATAAAACATGCACCGCAAATAAAAAAACCCGCCCCTGGGAGCGCAACGTCAATGAGCTCATCTGCGCCACGGCACTAATAATTCAAGATAGATCTTCAGGTCGGGCAAGGGTGCCTATTGGTTGTATCAGGGGCTCCAAGAGTGTCAGATTGCGATTGTTTGACCGGCTAGATGGTGGGCGACTGCCTGAGGTCCAGTCAAGGGGCATCACAAGACAGCAATGGTTACAGATATTTAGCGTTTATGTTAAACGCCCAGATGAACCGATTGCAATACCCGATTATGAGCAAGTTGAGAACGATCTGCACATGATAGTGATCATCATCTCAATTGGTCAACTGACTCTCCGGGCCAGGAACAGGTAGAACAGGAGAGATAGAGCTAAGAGCAGGATAGAGCCGTCATATGAGAAGTTCAAGCAAGTGAACTGTGTAGAGGCCGAACGAGCCTCAGGCGCAACCAAGAGGCTTCTGAGTAATTCTTACAATCGAGTTGCTACAACATCGTGACATTCAACCTTCCGAGTCATGCATCATGCATGATGATCTATTTACACAAACACTGTGACTTACTTCAGACTCGAAACGATAGATTGATAAGGAGGATTGGCGACATACCAACGGGTCTTGGCGCCTAGAGTCCGAATAGATATAGTAGGAAATAGAAAAAACTTGTACTGGCGGCAAACCGTTTTGTTTATTGAAGTCATGTGAGATGGTGAAAGATGCCATCAGATTCATGTCAACGGTTGTACGTTTGAGAACACCTGCCGAAAGGTTGACTCGGACTCGGAGTAGAAAGAACAAAGTGATATGAATTTATAATTTTCTATCGGTTTCTGGGAGACACTCGCTGGAGAATTCAAAGGTTGAAGCTGTAAGGGAGTAAAAGGACCGCCCTCAATTCTGTCCCGCCGAGTGGGTCAGGGTACTCGTCAACATCAACTGCGGCAATTTGCGGGTGTCAATGGGTCAGCAAATGGCAAGATCATTCCATCAGCACCAGACAGGCTGTCCACCTAAACTCTCCTTTCCCACTCTTCACTTCAGTGCCTTCATCGTTGTCCCCAACGACCTCCCCTCCAACCAACCAGCGGCGTTGTTTTCGACATCCGCATTCCCGTATCAGTTACTCTGGTCGGCGCGCTCGTATTCTTTTGACTTGTCATTTTTCTTGTTTGTCGTAGCAACTGTAGGTGGACCATATCAACACCACTATAAAAAACGAGCACTAACCTCGATATCACTGCAAAGACTTTTCATCCTTTAAACCCATAAACGCCAAGTATGTCTCAAAATCAGGGTGATATCCAAGAGCGGATTGCGGCTGCTCGCAGAGAGGCAGAAAGTTTGAAGGAAAAAATCCGCGCAAAGAAGGAATCATCAGCAGATACGAGCCGTGAGTGTGCCTATTGCCTCATCGGCGCTCTGATATCTGGTTCTGATAAGAGTCATGGTCTAGTACGAGCAATGGCGGCAGAGGTTGATGCCCTTCCCCGAGTTGTCATGCGCCCGCGGCGCGCTCTTCGTGGTCATCTCGCAAAGATTTACGCCATGCACTGGGCGACAGACCGAAGGCATCTAGTCTCTGCTTCTCAGGACGGTAAACTCATCGTCTGGGATGCCTACACCACCAATAAAGTCCATGCCATTCCTTTACGATCCAGTTGGGTCATGACCTGTGCTTACTCGCCATCCGGTAACTTTGTCGCTTGTGGCGGTCTTGATAACATTTGCTCCATCTACAACTTGAACAACAAGGATGGCACAAACGCCAGGGGCGCTCGGGAACTCAGCGCACACTCAGGTTACCTATCTTGCTGCCGCTTTCTTACTGATCGGCAAATTGTGACGAGTTCCGGCGACATGACATGCATGCTCTGGGATATCGAAGCCGGTGTTAGAGTGGTCGAGTTCAACGACCATACTGGCGATGTGATGAGGTGAGTGATATTGGTTTCTCGTTGCTGTATCGTCATTCATATCTCCCCAGCTTGTCACTTGGCCCGAACCAGAATGTGTTTGTGTCTGGTGCTTGTGACGCAACGGCCAAACTTTGGGATATTCGAACAGGCCGTGCATCACAGACCTTTGCTGGCCATGAATCCGACATCAATGCTGTCCAGTATGTCATGTGATCCCTACTGATTCTAATTGCTTACGACTACACCAGGTTCTTCCCCAATGGCGACGCCTTTGCGACAGGATCCGATGACGCCTCTTGCCGTCTATTCGATATTCGAGCCGACCGCGAATTAAATGCATACACGCACGATAACATCCTCTGCGGTATCACATCAGTCGCGTTTTCTATTTCTGGCCGGATCTTGTTCGGTGGCTACGATGATTGGACTTGCAATGTCTGGGATACATTGAAAGGCGAACGTGTCGGGGTCCTCACCGGCCACGAAAACAGAGTCAGTTGCCTTGGGGTTAGCACAGATGGCATGGCTCTCTGCACAGGCAGTTGGGACAGCACACTCAGGGTACGCTTTTCTGCTTTACATGGTCCCCTAAGTATTCTGATCCTTTCCAAAAGGTCTGGGCTTGATCCAATTCTTTTTCGTGGAATACATTCTCATTTCTCTCATATACCTTATCCTCTAACCAAGCCTTGGACAACAGTCGCATTTTGCTCATTATTGTTCTGTATTGCCTAGGCGCATCTGTCACCTCTGACATAGCTACTACTCACCTGCGAACCACACTACCCCAATAGAAGTGGACGTCTCGAGTCGGTCCTTACTGTTTCGTAGCCCTCAGACCTTGTCAGATAGTCATCACCCCCGCTATTATTACTGAGTATACTCCTTTTCTCTGTTTCTGATATCTTCCCTGGTCTTCGTATATAGTGGCAATTCTATTTTATGACTTTGGAACCATACATATATCCCCGCTACGTCACTTAGGGAACCTCGCCCACAAAAACGCTGACGGTTGATTCATGATTTGGGGTCGTAACAAGTAATGCGGTCCACTTCAAAGTCACTGTCTTAGTATGGCGACGTCCCCCGTCCTTCGTGTTTCTGACATCTATACATTATTGCACTCTGAACGATCAGTCTGGCCGTAGCAGGCTTCACGGGGCTCGCCCAGCTCCCTAGTATTACTTGTATCGCAACTTGAACTTGGTCTCAGCTGCAGAGAACACGTGTAAATAATGTTATGATCGTTGGCTTCCGAGTGATCATTTATTGAGCTTCATTACGACCACCTAGTTGACCTTTGCGCTTTTCTCATATGTCTGACGCCGACCGTGCTGCGAAGGCTGCCAGAGCCAAGGCTATGGTCTGTTCCGCGCAGCTGTCTCGATAGGAATGAACTCATGAATATTCTTGACATTAGTTGAAGAAACGCCAGCGGGAGAAGGCTGGCGGGACAACGACTGCAACCACGAATTCCGGTGTAACCTCACCTATGAGCCCTTCCAGAACACTGTCACCCGCCCCACAAGAGCCTCTGGAGGAAGAGAGACGAGACATTGGCGACGTGTAGGTGCATCTTCTATGCATAATGCCTCGAGTGGTGTAACTAATTTCGGCATGGTTACAATCTTCGGTCCACTCTTAGGTTTACGAAGGATGACTCTGACACGTCCTGGATAAATGCCTTGCATCGTGGCCCTTCGCCTCACCCACCAATCACCTCTCCGGTAGTTCCACTTCAGTCGCCCCCAGCAGCCTCAGGTCCTCCACAGCAGCATCAAGAGCCGCCGAATCAGATCAACCTACTGAAGTCTGAAAACGCGTCCTTGTCAGCTGAAGTGGAGCAGTTACGAGCCTCCGAATTGAGTGCGTCCTATTGTTATACTGGCCCCATCCCCCGTACCCGTGGACTGACTTTCCAATCACAGAACTTCAAAAAACCGAGTCTTCTCTAGAAGAACAACGGATACAGTTGAATGAACAGATTGTTGCTTTGCAAATGAAATGCGCGTCCTTGTCTGTGCAGGTGAAACAATTGCAGGATGTAGAGCAAGGCTAGTTATGATTATATTGCCTCCACACAGGCTCAGAAACTCAAGATTGAACAGGGGTTGAAAAGACCCAGTCTTTACTTGAAGAACAGCGCGACAGAGCTGCGGAATTCGAGGAGAAACTTCGGGTTCTGGAGGTAGAGAAAGATCAAGCACTCCTCAACGAGCAGCAAACAATATCTCTTCTTGTGTCAGAGAAATCTTCGCTAGCCTCCGAGGTCCAGCGGTTGGAATCTTATGAATCCAGTTAGTAGCCCCAACTCCCGATTGCTTGCTTGAAGAACCCACCGAATTTTATGTTCAGAGTCAAGCTCATTGGAGCGCGAATTGGAGGAAGAGCGTACCCGTACGAAGGAACTCCACGTCGAACTCGAAGGACTGCATACAGAACAACAGGACGCAACAAAAACTATTCAGGCCTTGCGGGCAAAGGAGAAAGAGTTGACAGAGCGACATCGGGAGACGGTATGTTTACAGGCCTTCGATCGTTTTTTCTATTAATCACCACGCTAGGAACGAGAACTTCAATTAACGACTTCATCGATGAACGATTTGAGCGAGGAAAACGAAAGTCACCAACGCCGAGTACGCGAATTGGAAGAGCAGATTCAAAGTGACGATCGAGTCGAACGCTTGGAAAACTCTCTGAAGAATACCCAAGATCGTGCTGATGAGCTAGAGTTCCAGCTCTCAAAGCTAAAACAGGTCAGCGGATCTGTTTGTAGGCTAAAAGTTATGGTGGTTCATAGAAAGCGATATGTTTAGGCACACAGCACTCTGAAACTTGAGCGGGATGGCATCGATGAACAGTGCCAATTGCATTCAGCAGCGTCGTCGGAATTCGAGGCCCAGCTCTCACAAGTGCAAGCTCTTTACGCAGAAACACTTGAAAAGCTGGCAACCGTTTCTTCCGAGAAGGCTGCACTTGCCGAAGCAAAAGCTGACGTCGAGGACCGAGGCCAGTCCACTGAGAAGATGCTCTCGGAACTTCAGGAGAAGCTGGTTGCAGCGGCTTCCACTATAGCCACCAATTCCCGACAACTCCAGACCGTCCAGAACCAACTCAAAGCTACAACTCGACGCGCCGAGGATGCAGAGAAGACACAAAAAGCTCTTCAAGGAGAGGGGACAAACTTGATGCGTGCACTGGACGAGATGCGGCCCAAGATAGTGGAGTTGACTGGCGTAAAACTGGAGCTTACGGAGACTATCAGCTCATTAGACCGAGAACTCCGGAACAGTGCGGACACGGTGTCGCACCTTACAAACAACCTCAAGACGATGGCAGAGGAGAAGGAGGAACTAGTGAAACAGCTCGAAGAGCATGCAGCACAGCGCCTGAAAGAGAGAGAGTTGGCTGTTTCCGACTCCTCCGATTTTCAAAAAGCGTATACTGAACTTCAAGAAAGCTTCGACGTGGCGAATGCTAGCGTGCGAAACTTTGAAGCAGAACGATCTAGACATCATCAGGAGACTGCTCGCCGGATAGAGGAACTTGAAACTCTCACAGTGACATCCTTGACTCAAGCAGAGGAAATCTTTGCTTTGAGAGCAGAGGTGGAGATAGCTAGGAACGCTCGAGTACGTTTCATTCGATATATCTTTAATATATGTGTCTGACTTTCTATTCATAGGATGAAGGACAAGATTTCCTTGAGAGCGCCCAAAACGAAATTGAAAGTCTTCGTGCCGACCTCAACGCACGCGAAGAGGAAATTCTACAGTTGCGGGAAACAGCGGCATCACCTATGCGGGACAGCCAGCAGTCTCTTGACGGCGAGCTCATCGATTCTCTTCGTCAGCAACATGCTCTTGATCTCTCCGCCGCCCAGTCTCAGATACGTGCTCTCGAAAACTCCGTGTTCGACGCCAATGATCGTGCCCACTCCCTTCAAAAGCAAGTCAGTGCTCTCGAAGATCAACTCGTGCGCCCCCGGCCCACATCTCGCCTGGGCCAGCGCTCATTCTCCCCCGCTCCGAGCGGATTACGTCCAGGGAGCCGGAATTCAGAGCTGCGGCGCTCATCGTTTGGCTCAAACCGGCAGCAGAACGGTGCAGCACTGCCCCTCGCTCGCTCTATTTTCGACCAAAACATGTCTGCGGAAACACGTCACAAGCGCCTGGTTAGTCTAAGCATGCTCAAAGCACGTATTGACAGCGAGGTGGAGGTCACCGTCTCACGACCATCGTCGCGCGCCTCCTCTGTACGTGCACTCTCTCCCGTGCAATCTGAGCCAGGTTCACGCCCTGGTTCGCCACATTCACACACGCACTCACGAGCGGGTTCGCGAGTAGTAAATGTGGCACATAGACCGCAGTTCTTAGACGACTCTCATGTGTTTTGGTGCCACTCGTGCACAGGAGACCTGGTCATTCTTTGAGCATGCAGAACAATACACGTTTGCACTACAGTTACATACGTCATACACCCAAATCTTGACACCGTTACATATATCACTGCCCAGACAACCATAGTGGTACAAAGTACACATCACCCTTATACCCCTAGGTAACGCCACTTGCGTTATGTGAATTTGGCCAAACGTGTCAGCAGTCGGAGCAGTTGTTCCGACAGGCTTGCGTCACTCTATCACGCAAATATCACACGCTCGACGTGTCACATTTTGAAGAATAACACGAGACGAAGGTCCATCTGCGAGGAGATGATCAAAAGCCGGGCGCACCAAACCAACACCACTCACATCCTGCTCGACCCAAACAAAAAAAAAACACTAGATGGATACATAGTATATCATTCAAATATATTGCTACTGTACATTATCAACGAGACTGTAATCGCTCTTGAACCTCAAGTGCCTTCTGCTCTCGCCATTCACAACTATTTTCGTACTCGCATGTCCTATATGACAAAATCTCAGTATCGTGCACGATCAAAGGGCGAAAACCACAACTCACCGACATCGACGTGAATCCTTTAAGGAGACACCCTGAGGACTACGTTCACCACGCCACCACTGGAGTGCATGAGCAATGTGGCGGTCCAATGTTGTTCTTTCATATTCGAACTCCTTAGTGCCTATGGGCGTGAGGTCGCGTTTGTCCACCTCGATGTTAGAGCGTGATGGGGTGTTGGCGTTTCCTGGATGTATGTATACTGTATTCGTAAATATCGACTCGAACAATGCTCACAGAAAAGATTTAGAGTTTACTTACCCTCTCCGCTAGTGCCTTTGATACCCACTAGCTGCACGGAATCCATGGAAGCAGACACCGAAGGTGTTCCTGCATCTGAAGATGTGTCCGACGTTATGAGAGACTCGGTATGCGCCGCGGATGTTGTGGAGGTTTCCTGTTCCACAGACTCTGCTGAGGCCCAAGTGTCCGCTAGGCTAGCCTCGACAGCTCTCGCGATATCGAGCTCTTCTTGAGTAATGATGGGGCTGGTACTGCGTCTTTTGCTTTTCTTGCCTTGATTCTGTCCTTGTCCGCTCCGCAGCCGATAAACAAGTTCCAAATTAGTGTCCACACCCATAACCCCTAGGGAATGTACTGTATCGGTGTACGCCTTCGACAGGTCATTCAGGCACGAAATATTCCAGTTGGTGTTCTTGTCCAATAGCCCGGCTTGGACAAGAAACTTGGTAGAGAAAGTTGCGGCAGGGTCCACTCGAAGTCGGCGCCACATGGCTGCGAAGTCAAACGGGGGAGAGGTAGAAGTCATGTCCGCCAAGAGACGATAGTATAGCATCAATTGTATCCTGGAGGGTAGGGTGTCTGGGTGTCGTGGTAAGGAGTTTGTCCGCCGTGTTTTTGTGTCTATCAAATGTAGAAATTTTCGTGGAACAAAGGAATTAGGTGATGATGCTGGTAGCTCAACTGAAATAGAGGATGGCTCGGTCCCCACGGGCACAATCAGTGTTGGAGCGTCGGGCCTGGGTGGTGTTGAAGGATCACTTGAGGTGGAACCAGGGAGGTACTCAGTCACCAAGTGCTGTGACGGAGAAAGTGATCGGCGGGGTTTCTTTGCTTTGCTGGGGGAACCTGATGGTTCAATAGCACGCTTCTGTGGCATAGGCTGCTTCTCAGGCTTTATTACAACTTCGTCCTAGAATTGGGGTGGTGTTAGAATGGTATTAGAGACACGAGGTGTTGCTCTTACGATAATGCCAACAACCACCTCGCCCTGCAGTATACCAAAGACTGGCAGCTCACGCTGATCTTTCAATATGAGTACTCATTACTAGGCAAATCAACAATCTGACTTGCCGTATACCCCTCAAGACTGATGCACCGCAAACTTGTCAGCATGTTGACCAAACTATATGTCGCGGTCAAAGCACTTATCAGCTATAAGCACAGCACAGAAAGAAACCATCCCACACCGCAATGCCCATTGTTCCTCCTCGGACGAGATGTCGACCTTCAACTCCTCAGGCTTCACCTCTCGTTCCAACTCCTTATGGAGCGCCTGAAGTACGAAGCCCTTAGTCATCGTAAACCAGCGAAGATGAAATAACCCACCCTTCCCTGCTTCGTAATTTTGTCGTTCGCAGCAGCTACCTCCTTCGCGACGGTTATCGTTTTGCCCTGTTCAGAGACGAACGACTGCGGCCGTGACGCGATTGGCAGTGAGCGCCGTTGGCGCAACCCATAGTCGTATTGCACCTCGCACCTGAAGAATACTGGAGCGTCACTGAAACTGAAACAAGTCAAGCGAGTGAAGACGCTAACCAAGCCAAAGACGCGAGGTCCGTTACGCTAAGCACCCCATTGCGCCGGTGCCTTGCCAGTGGGCTTAGCGCGTTAAGATCTGCTCTCTGTTTGCCCTTCGCACGCGGTGCTGTCGATCCCGGCGACTCAGACTCAGGTGTCGCGGTGCCGGCAGATTCAACCTGGATGGTAATCTGGGGTTGCCCCAGACACGCTACTACGTCGGCATCGGCACGCTTGAAGTCGTCCTCAGTGTAGTCATCGAAATTAAAGGTTGCGTATTCGTCGTCGGAAGACATGGGCGTTCGGGACGTAGATGAGTAAGCCGTGTACGCGACTGAGGGGTGTGACCGCGAACTGGGCCTCCAACGCGGGGTCTGATACCATGCTAGCGCGCAACGACGAGGATTGTTAGCAGCGTTGAATCTAACCCAGTGTGCCTCTACAGTGGTCATAAGTTTCATGATTGTGGAAGTAAGATGACATCGATGTAAGGACTTTCATACATAAACCTTGACCTAAATGAGCAAGCCACGAGTTCTGAAATCTGGGTAATTCAAATTTTGGATACTATGCGAGGGCAACCTCACCCACATCAATGGGTGTTCTCTTGCAAAGAAGAGTCGGAAGAACGGTGGTGAACGATGGTAATTTAAAAAATCATGCAGCAACCGGCCCCATGTAACAATCCCAGAGGGGTCATTCGAAATAATAAGGCCCAGATTGGTGGTATCCAATAGCCTTAGAAATTGAAGTAACAAAGGATGTGGGAGCGACGCTACTCTACGCGGCTAAGACAAGGGCCAGACGTTCGAGGCACTGCCTCCTCAAATCGAGTCCAATAACGATCGTTACAACTACAAGACAGTTAAGAGAGACATTTTACAGATGTGCTGATACCTAGTGTACAGCGTACAACACCTCACTCCTTGAGAGGGATGCGTGAGGTTGAACATTACAGAAACAGAACGGAACAGAGGGATCGTCGTGTGGATATGCATGGATATGATGGGGTCCAATAGGAAGGAAATATAGATAGAGAAGGCTGCGTGGATAGTTGGTTGGCTGGTTAATTGTTGCTAGATGAGATGGAGCAAGACCGAGATCAAGTCGTGATCGTGAGGGTAAGAGGGTAAAAGGGGAAGAGGTCCTAGAAATGGAGATCAAGGTATGGTATGCAAATGATGCCTATCCACTGGTGCAAGGTGCAATGATGATAATAGCAGCAAGAACAGGATGGTGGATATGTATGATGGGATGAAATTGTGGTGTCTGTCGCAGGCGACAAACTTGCAATGCAAGAATGATGATGATCGTAACATGATGAGACTCAAAAGTACCCAGTACGTTTCGTTCGGAGATTCCTCAGACGTGCCAGCAGGTCCTACGGAGAAGCATCTGGATCAGTACCACCCCCAAACACAGGAGGAAAGAAATGAGCGCACCTCTACCTCCTCCGGATTCAATGTCCCGCGCTTCCTCTCGTGCTCAAGCCCCGTCTCGAGGCTCTCCAATACATCCGAAATGAGCTCCCTATAATCCACTCCAAAGAACTGCGTCAGCTTCGCCGCACGGCGCCTCCTCGCTTGGAAGTCTGTTGCTTCAGGGCGTGGTGTGGACACGCTATACTCGGATGAAACGGAGATCATAGATGTTCGCGCGGGGAGGGACCGCCGGCGCTCGGATTTAATGGAAGAGGCGTTGGAGAGGCGCCTGTCGGTTAGGGTTGGGGTGGTCTGGGTGGGTGTGCGGGAGAAAGGCTGCAGGGGAGGGGGCACAGTCATGTCGCCTGAGTTGAGGTACTCATGAAGCTCAGCAAGGGACTCTTTGTCGTCCTGGAGAAAAGAGTTAGAATGATCGAAGGAGACGGGTAAGCCTGACATACACGATCGATGATATCATTCAACGAGTTGAGCGATTCCTGATAATGCGAGTATACGATTGATGTCCGTCTGCGCAGATCTGGTTCTTTCGAGTCATTGCGACCTTTGGGCAGTAGGGCCTGACTCGACTCTGCCGTCCCCGGCCGGTTGTCCTTCGTCTTCTTGGGTTTCGAATACGATGAACGATTCGGATTGCGGAGGCCTGTCACAGGTGGGTGGCTCTCGCCCGGTGACGTCCAGCCTGATATCATCTTGTTCCCGGTGATGGCGGCCAAATTAGACACCGAGGGCGATGGCGAGCGCCTTGTGTGGTAAAGTGTTTGCGGAGGTGCAACGCCAAAGACCTGGCAACGGAGTTAGGAGACTTCAGGAGACGAATGCAGCTGGCGTACCTTTTCCATTTTCAGCGCCCGACGAACGTTAATGGCCTTTTCTGTGCTGTTCAAGTCCTCCTTGATCCTGTCGATCTCATCTGACCATGTAGAGCTGTAAGCTGCAGCAGAGCTACTGCGACGGCGCCTGAGCCAAGCCTTCCTCGTCACTTCATCTTCGGCCATACTGGTGGGATCTAGGGGGGGCAAAGCAGGGTCTGCGTCAATTCCCAGCACGAGGTTTGTGGGGACACGGGAGCCGAGAAAGCGGTGGAGTTTGGCGAGTTTTTCCCGTTTGCGCTTGCGGGTTTCTTCTGCCTGCTCCTCTGGGGACATGGATTCATATAGAGATCGCGCTGAAGGAGAAGAAGGGCGCCGGGGACGGCCGCGCGGTGGTGCGGCGGCGGAGGGGTCACGATCTTTCGGCCTAGAGCGTGTGGCTGAGCCGAGGTCATCTGATAGATCAATGAAGGATGTCGGGGAAGACCCTCTAATTTCGTCTGGTGCGAGGAAGTCGGGCAGATCAGGGGAACGAGAAGATTTCTGTTTCGTTATGCTTCCTTCCAGAAATGATTGAACGTCGTCGGGACTCAGGGGTACGGAGTGCCTCCGTGCATCCATGAAATCTGTAGCAGGAAGCCAGACACCGTGCTGGCTAATAGCGGCGTCAAGGTTGGATATAGATAGGGATGCACGTTGATGACCGGCAGTTATCATCGGCAAAACAGGGGGTTTGTCATTTCGCGAAACTTCTTGAGGAAATGCATCTGGGCCTGGTGGTTGGCCAAAAACTTTGGCAAGTTTGCGGTTTTTCCTAATGAGATCTGAACGTTGATCGAGATCGAGGAAATTTGTAGTTGGAGGCAATGAATAGGCAGGTTTGGGTGAAGACCGATTGAAAACCGGTTTTGGTGCTGTGGGAATAGGCGGTTTGTTGCGATCGGGTGTGCGGGGCGGAGATGGAGAGTCTCGTCTCTGCATGTGACCCGGAAGTGAAAATTCAGCTGTATCAGGAGAGCCGATATCAATGAACGACTGGCGTGAATACAGCGACGACGAGCGATTTGGTGGGACGATAGGAAGAGATTCGTCAATGTAGATGCCATGGGAATAGACCGTCGATGTTGGGTACATTGTACTCGAAATACTGATACGAGCGTCAATCGTCGATGCTGGCTCGTGAGTTGTGGTAGATGAAGTGGAAGAGTAGCTCGACGACGTTGAGGACCCCTGAGACGACGGACGGACGTGGGAAAGTAAGGGTCGTCGACGAAAAGTGTCCCAAGTGTTGTTCATGTCTGTATCGCTGTCTGTCGAGTGTCGCCGGATATCCAGCACAAGATCGTCGCGAGCGTGACGCATCCTATCGTTGCTACCTGCACAATATGTCAGATAATTCAAACATATACGACTTTTAAACGCACTCTGACTGTTCAATTTCAGCAGCTTTCCCTTTGCTTTGGCTCGTTCTCGAAGATTAAGTCCGGGTGTCCTCTGGGTGTTCGATACGTCGCCCAGTTGTGTCGGTGTCCCTGTCTTTCGTTCGGCCTTTGGGTTGGGGTCGTTAAAGAGAGTAAAAGGACGTTTGCCGATGCCAAACAGCTTGTCAACCCGGTTTTTCGAAATTTGTGTCAATGATGGTTGGCCAGGCGGTTTCTGGACATCCGCAATCGCAATTGCAACGGAACACTCTTCTCCATCAGCCGAACCTCCACCGATCGTCAGTTGTCCATGTGCTGAGCTTTCAGCTCTGTTTGCCAATAACGTCTCCCCCCCTGGCCCTGGCATCCTCGACTCCTCAAGTACAGGCGCCGGATTGATGTATGGGTTTTGAGACCCACTGACATTGACAGTGTTGGTGTCCGCCCAAGCCGAGGCCTCCTGAATCAACGGACTCCCCACTTTCGGAGACGTCGGTGAGCGTGGCTTCCGTAAATTCCGTCGTGGAGGCGGCGGGAGCCCCGCTGGCGGTGCGGACTGCGGCCCATGTGGCGATATCGGCGACGTTGTCCCTCTAACCTTCTCATCGTACTCCAACAGCGCGTCAAGATTGGGCGAGATGATTAACGAGTGTGGGGTCCTGGTTCCTCCTTCCTTCGGCCTCCAAATAATTTGCTGTCTCTTGTCCATCTCCACCACCCTCACGGGACTCGTATTTTTCGTCGTCGAAGTCGTAGCGGTCGTCATCGTCTGGACCGTCGTCATAAGAATTCGAAGCTCAATAAAAGCAGCTGTCTCGTGTCTGTCGTGTCACCCAGAGTTACAACCTGCCTCCAAAGAACATTGAGAAAGGAACAAGCAACATACCTGCTGTCGTTCCGGGCCCAACATATATCACTTCAACATAAAAGTACACGCTTTGCCCTATTCAACCGTGCCGCTTGTCGGGCTTAGTGCCGTTTTGTCTGCCTGCCTGTCTTCCTCGTGTCGATGTCGATCGTGATGCCCCCAAGTGGATCTGATGCAGGTGCGCCTGTCTCGTAATACAAGAGGCGCAGATAGCAGGAGGGGTAATAGTAATACAAGGATACAAGAATATGGAAAGGGAGAAAGTAAGTGAGTGAATCTCCACCGGCGAAACTGATATCTAATCTGTATCGTCACAGCGCCAGGAAAGTTGTGAGTCTCCCTATGGGAGAAACCAGGGCTCCAGGATCAGGCCGCTCCTGGTTCCCATATGTATAATTCTCTATTTCGCCCTAGTCTAGAAAGCCATGTCAACCAATAGGATTTGTCTCGTGCAAGGGGGCCCCTTGCACCGCCCATACGTAGCATGCCCGTTTGACATCCTGCTGTATTCCGGCCGACACGGGGAAACACGTTACACATTCCACGTCGCCACCATAGCAACCCCGCCACTCATCATTCCACCGCCGTCCTACCGCAAAAATCAAAAGCCCTTCCTGTGAAAACAAGCCTCATATGGGACGCTCAGTCCGCCTCGTGGCTGGAAGTTTTTATGCTCTTCACGACATATCACACATCACGATCGGGCGTGTGCGCGCTTAGCGCTGCGGTTAGTGTGTCAGTGACATGCGCGTGAACGCATATGTAGTGGGCTGTGCCACTGTGTGTCTCTCTCCATATGCACATATGCACAAACGCCTCGGCAGGTGCAACTACGGCACTTCGATGGCCCGTCCCTGCATCCGAAGCGAGCATTAATTGACGAAATTGACAGACATGCAGCCTCGATGCACGAATCGGACTTGGAGAAGGCATGACCGTCAGGCGTCAATTGCACCGGATGCAATTATTTCTATGTTATCAAACTCTTCTCTTGTCTGATCAAGGCTTCGCAATTGACGTTGAGGCGCGGTAAGTAGATAGAGAGGCGATAGTGTGATGTGATAATCATAATACATCAGCGCTGCGACTGGCTACCTGTAAATGCTAAACGAATAACGGTATGATGGTTGGGGTGAATCAGAAGAGAAGGCAAAAGTTAAATGAAAGACCATGAACCGATGTATGATACGTATAGAGCTTGGGCGTGGCGTGTCAACAGGAAAGATGGGCAAGAAATCAGGACGTGGACGTGTGCAATGGAATGGTGCGATCGATGTGCGACATGCAAGAGATATTAGAGAACGCCGAATGGCCGACTGTAGCTAGTATTTACTTATGTATGTAGAGTAAGCTCCGGCACCTTCCCTGGGCCAATCTTGGACTAGGATTGCGCTTCTCGGACCTGTGGGCGGCGCGGGGGTAGTGGAGGTGCGTTCGGGTTCGGGATGAATGGCTTCTTGGGCGTCGAGGGTAGCACGATGGGCTGCTCCCGGAGGCGGTCCAGATCCGACGCAGGGTCGGTAGTCCCATTGCCAGTAACGGGTGCATTACCATCTACACCTGCATGGGTGTCGTCAATGTTGATTGTAGTGTTGGTGACGGCGAGAGAACCATTAAGACCGTCCAACTCATTCCCATTCCCACTAGTGTGTGTCAAAGTGACAGCGCTGGGGCGACCATTCTCAAAGGATGGCGGGCGGCTGCGCTCGGCGTCCTTGCTCGCAATGCTTTTCAGTGCTTCTTCGGCCGACGGGATGCTTCGAACTTGCGGGCGAGCCTGTGCAGGGGAGCGGGGCGGGAGCGGCGGTGGGACGCGCGGGTTTGGAGATTGGAGAGATGCCGTAGATGGTGATGTACTAGATGCTGTTGATACGGCAGATGCGACGTTGGCCGAGGGTTGTGGAGGGGTAAGGGACAAATTATCCCTGGACGGTTCATTTAAGTTTGAGGTGACAGGAGCGTCCTGGGATGATGTCGACGTTTGGGGCGCCGGCTGTTGTGCGGACGATGCTGGTGGCGGAGCCGCACCGTGTGTTGACCCAGAGAGAGAACCAGAACCAGTGGAGGCCGGGGTCTTAAAGAGGCGGTAAATTGAAGAGGATTTAGCCTCAGATGGGTTCATGGTGGGTGGCTGAGGTGGCGCGACGTAGCCCATCGACATAATCTCACCGCGGTGGCTTGCATGAATGCCAGGGATTGTCATGGTCTTGGCAGTGGGCTGCACATTGTGTATGGGCTTCGACGGCTGAGTGGTGACACCTTCCCCTTCGGTCGTGCTCCGGGACACCGAGGGAGATGACTTGCGTGACCCACCACTAGTCGCCTCTCCGCCTCCTACGGAGAGGCGTTTGGAGGATGAAGAAGATGCAGAATGAGCGGACGTGGATAACGTGACGCTTTCCGGGTATGACGAGGCCGACGCGTTATCTGGAGGCGCGAGTTCAGGACTCGACCGTGGGTTGCTGGTCGAGCGAGTTTTTCCTCGACTCTGCGGAATGGGCACGGGTAACGTTGAAGGTGATGAAGATCGGCTGTGGTCTGAACCATCGTCCGCTGTCCCAGCAGACTTGCCCTTCCTTTCCGCGACCGCCGCCCTTACCTCCGCGTAGCTTGCCCGAGCCTTGGTCGCCACACCAAAGGTTGTGTCAGGTCGCAGCCGTGAGCTGATTGCTGAGCCAATAGAGCCGTGGTCAGAGCTGTCATCACCGCTTGTGTCTTTCCGGGTACCCCAGTTGACGCCCCACTTCCGCATAGCCTCTTTGGCTGTGTTGCTGAGTGCCTGCTTGTCCCCTGCGCGAGATTTTAGTGTCGATAAGAAGGAGGTGGCACTATTGGGGCTGGTGAGGCCGCCAGAGGTCTTTCTAGCTGTGGCTGTCTCAGGATCGGGCGCACTTTTCGAAGAGTCTGTGGATAGTGACTTGGTGTGATCACGTTTGGATGAGTGTTGGGACGATGACCGACGCGGAGTATGAGGCATGAGATGGGTGTTGAGCAGCGAAGACTCGTCACTGTCTGGCGTTGAGTCACGACTATTTGGCACTGAAGGGTCCGAATTCTGCGGTGTTGACCTTGACCTCGACGATGCAAGACTAGCTTTGTCGGGCTCCGTTGAGCGCCCACGCTGCAGACTCCCGTCAATCACATCGTCGTCAGGATCAGGGAAGATGCCTTTACGAGCGGTCGAGCCTTCACTTCTGACACTCGAAAACCACGAACGTCGTCGCTTGTCTGTAGAACGGGTTTCCTCCCAAGTCTCATCCTCTGCAGGTGCACTATGCCTTTCGATCAAAGGAGGTGGTAAGGGCAGTACAGAGGGCTCAGCGGGGGCAGTCAACTCTTCAGCAGACTGTGAGATCTGTGGTGCTTCCTCAACGATCGGTGTGCCATCAGTAACGAGGGCAGAAGCAGTTTCGTCAACAACATCGGCGTCAGGAAGAGGGCTATTCGGCTTTTCGTGTCTCGAAGCGTCCTCCCATATTCCGCCGCGATGGGCAAATTTTAAGCTGTCGAAGAAGGCTATATCATCCATGTTAGGCATGACGATGGATTCGTGTATCTAGAAATGATTGAGTAATAGTACAGCAAAAAGGATATGAAACATACAATTTCTTTCAGCCTTGCTTCTATTGTGCTCAAGATCATGCTCCAGGTAATCTGACGATCACTGACAATAGGCTCCACTTCCAGTACCATCCGTGGGGCCTGTGTAAACGCATACCAGATGCGAGCGCTAGGCGGACGCTTGATCTTGACCAGAAGATTGCCTTCAAGCTCCTTCAAGACGGCAGCGAGGGCAAGTTTGACGGTATAAGATTTGAATGTCCCGATATTAATCATCGCTGTCGCCTCAATGGTTATCCTAAACTCTCCCTTGTATTGGAAGTGCACTTCCATGGATGCATCTCCCTCCTTGGTGAGCTCCTTCAGCATAGGTTTGCTGACGGTCGGAGCTTTGTTTCCGACAGAGACCTCGGTGACGACGATATCCGTCAAGAAATTTGGCCTCTTGACTTTTGACAGTTTCTTCATGAGGCGACCTATGATGTAGTGCTCTAACCTGTGCGTCCGGTAATAGCTGAAGAACACCCGTCCAATGAGTGCGTTTAGCCATCGAGTAGGAATGACATCGGGTTGTTCGTCCAAGGTCGAAACAAGGTGATGCATATCAGAGGGTAGGAAGATTGGTTGTAAGGGAGCTAATGAGGGCGTTTTGCTTGGGTTGGTAGACGCGTGGATGAGGGAAAGATACCAATCTTCCATTTCTATGTTTGAGCGAACAAAAATAAACCACGGGGTAGATGGGTCGAGCGCCTCTTCCCTAGCGGCTTGCTTTGATTTCTCGGCCTCTAGCAATTTATCCCGCTCCTTCTCTTGTCGTCGCGGGCTTGTGGCTTTCTTTTCCACCTTAGCTTCAATGTCTTCCCCACCCAGAGCCATCTCCTTGGTCACGCTCGGCACATTCTTCTCGTCGTCTATCTTCTTCGGCTTTAGACATATTGCATTTCGTTTCGCGAAAAGCTCGCCATCCAGAAGCCCCTCAGGGAAGACGACAACGTCATGCCCTCCTAGCTCTATTGCTGCCTCGCATTCAGTCATTTCCTCATCCTCATACAGGTACAGCACTGTGCCCTTCAGAACGACGAACCACATGTCCTTTGGTCGTGACCGCTTGGGATCCTTCGACCGTGCATCAAGGAAAGAGCGCATGATCGTCACGTAGCCACCATCAGCACTGGACTCCTCAAAAGTTCGACGCATGGTAAGCCAGCCCTTTCGGGTGCGTGGGATGTCGTCGGTCTCGAGCGTTGGGGGTATGGGGTCGCCCGGGTCTGGCGTCGGACCATCTGTCTCGCCACTCTGGGCCTCGAGCTTTCCTCTACGCTTCTTCGTCACGTCGGCATCTCCTACGGGGACAGAGGTGTAGATGGTGAAGAATATAAGCCCAGCAAGCACAAGAGGAATGAACGTGATTCCTCCGAGGACATAGGCGTAGAAGAGAGCTTTGAGCGTCATGAACAAAGCAAACGCGGAGAGGTCTGTGTTTGCACCACTGTTGAGAGTGGAATATCAGACAAAATATCAGGCAAGAAGGCCTGTTGCAACTTTCAGGTTTGAAAGATGAACGTTTGAACGACGAGTGGCTTCAAGAAATGATGACCACGTTTAGTACAACGTCACTGCTTTGTTTCGCGTGCACGTGTCAGGGTTCTCGGAACCAAATCCTCAGACCTTGAAATGTCCGAGTGCCACTGCCAGAGACCAAACTTGAAACTGCTTTCAAAGTTGGTAAGTATATACGCTTACATGTAGCTATCAATACAGTATCCTATCCATTTACAAGTTGGTACAATACCAATGAATCATCGGCAAGAAATCGTGGCGGCGTGGTTGCAGTCATAGACGGATACGCATATGTATGCGACGTGATCTTTTTCGTTTCAAAACTCGTGGAAAAAGGCCCTTCAATTCCTGCTCATGAATGGATGGCAAGGTTGCTTGCCAGTGTCCCGACTGCCAAGTCCATTTCTGTGGTGCAAGCGAAGACTGCGGTGGAAGGGCCAAGGGAGGAAAGGTGTTATTGAAGGCTGGGTAGCTAGGAACCGTGAGTCGGTTCCCAAACGCACTGTCCTGGATGGGGACGCGACAGGTCATATGGTACTCGGGCGGAGCACAAGGCGAAACCACGATTGTGGGGATCGAGACCTTTGAGGGACGCTGACATTGTTCCGGTGGGTGGTCATCCTCTTGCATACAGTCATATCCCTGAAAGAAATTATTCGAGTTGAGCTGCGCGTCTCGATATTTTATTTAAGTACTCACCGCACAGCCGTTGGCACTTGATGACGTCATGTTGTTATCGAGCTGAGAGCAAGATACAACGTCAAGTGGTGAAGGGACGAGATTCAGAGGGCAATCAGCAGAACTCTCGACGTCCTAGAGCGAATTAGTGACAGGCCAATAGTGGCTTGGGCCACTGGGCAGAACGACTGACTTCTGGGATACTGTCAACAGTATCACCCTCTCCGGAAATCTCCAAACTAGACAAGACCTCGATGATATGGCCAAGATCGTCCTTAATAGTCCTTTGTAGATTGAAGTATGCTGGGTAGACACATCCTGTGGCGAAATGCTGTAGTCCAAGATCCGGATGTGGTGGTATGAGAGAACGCAAAGAGTGTAAGTCAATGACCTATCGGACGAATTCAATCAAATGTCTTTGCGGTATGTCGATGCATACCAGTGCATCTTCTGCCGTCGAAGACGAAGACGATCCCTCTTCTTGTGCGTCAAAGTGCACATTCCAGTTCCAGTCCCGCAACTTGACGCCGCTGATGCTCGCCAGCTGCGCCAGCATTATTGTGAGTACCCAGATTAGTGCTTAGTCCGGGGTGATATGCGGTGTGTACCGAGTGAAGAAACGAGGGGGCAAAGGTAGCATGTGAAGCAATCATATACGTTCACAGTAGAAAATAGTTCCGGTACCGGCAAGGAGGCGAAAGCCGAACAATATTTGCTGATGTTGAGCAATCACTACGTTTGGCCAGCCTCCACCCACATCGTGACATGAACATCTTCACACTTGGCGCAGATGGAGCTCCGTTCCCTGTCACTACTGTTTTGGACCTGTGGCTCTGAATCTCTTTCCTGATAATCATCCTTAAATCTTAAAATCCTTTGACTGAACTGAATTCTGCATCTGCTAGCTGCATATCAATAACATCAGGCAATCAACAGGCAATTGCAACATAGATCTTCCCTATGTGCGCCACTACTTACTTTGAATATCGTTTGTTTCTTGTATCGCTTTGCAGGGCGGCGTTGTGAATTCTTGTTCCATACATACAACTTCACAAGGACTGTAGTAGTGCTCCATCGCAACAAATCATCGTTCGTGCTAGCGAAAAGCATACACGTCACGACCAGCTATCGTTTTTGATTTTTGTCTTCAAACGACGACTCCATACTCATTCCGCCAAGTAACACTCTCAACAGGCGATCAGTGGATGGCACTGACGTCAGAGTTTTCTTCTGGATCAATGTCCTCGGACATGCAAGGACTCGATTCTATATCTTCGACACTTCCTTCGGCGACCATCACTACAGATTCCTTCAGCCAAAAAGCATCTTTGAAAGCTGCTTCACTTCTTTGTAATTATCCTCATTCTCGCCACCAATCAAGCCGCGGGTTTATTCCCGCCGCATTGTTCAAATGTCCTTCGAGTCTCCCACACGTATCTGGAGTAGCAAGAACTCAAAGTATGTATTCCTCTCTTTCTTGGTTTCATTGCTTCACTAACACACGTGTTCAAAGCTTTAGATAGCTCTCATTTCCACTGGTGGTGGAATCTACAGCGCGGACAGCCAAATCAGGCAGACCTTCCTTTTCTCGACAGACGTCTTCCCGGTCTTCGAAGCAGATATCCATTTATAATGCCCCGACGTGTGAAGCCCCTTCATTGCACGACTATGACTCCCCCGTATCATTTGTCCTGAGCCGCTTTGCGCTACAGCTACACGTCACGTCAATTCCGACAACCCCACTTTTATCCGTAATTATCAAGTTCCATAATGACCCACTGCACGGGCTAAGTACTTAAACTGTTCACTGCTGCAGGTATCGAAGGCATAAGCGGGACCATGGCCCAGCCCAGTATCAGCATTTCGAGGTCGATACTTATGCACACTTCACTGGCATATCTTTCACCAGAACTCCGTACTTTCGACTCCATCCTGCGAGACTCGTTCGATGGAACACTTCGCACTGCGCCAGCAAGGATTAGGCTACCCACAGAAATCCTCCTTGAGATTCGTCTTCATCTGCTCCCGCTGGTTACAACACACCTCTTCAGGCGCTCGACCCACGCGCTCGCCCGCTATGAGAACCATCTTCGCAAGCTGCTTTGCCAGGACTGTCTCTTATACAATCAAGAAGTATATGGCCCGGATATATGGGGTTGGGAGCATTTCACAGGTGCATGCTCGTGCAAAGGCATCAGGGCTAGGGTTGATGAAGGCCGAACGGAGTATCAACCAGCCTTAGAATATTGCGACCTCTGGAACCATGAGGACGCCTTCCCCGACTGCTCCACCTGGTTGGAATTGTACCTCTCGTTCGAGTCTTCACGCATAACCGGTTGTCCCGATGCCATTCGATCCATATGGGAGGCCGTCACCCTAGCTCTGAAAGAGCATGGTTGCCGCTTGTCGGACCAGATTGCGCAACCTGCCAATCGATACCTCTCTCTTCCGTTAAGAGGAATGAAAGTTACCCTCGACATCCCCACACCCATCACGATCATTCCCGAACATCCAGGCCATGATCTCGACAGCGCGCCTCATTCGTCGGGGCCGCTCACTCTCCATCGTACAAGCCGAGACCTTGGCTTGTCCTGTGCCTACGAACGAGGCCTGGAGGTGTGGAAAGACGTCCGCTATCATACACGAACCCATCCCCTTCCTCCCGACCCACCGACATCCACGTTCTCCATTCAATCCCAAGCTGCAGAAATTGCCTCCACAATGTCGATCGCCGTGGTAATCGCTGTGTCTCTTCCTATCACCATCGCGACTGTGGCGCTTGCCCTCGTCTGCTTTTATTCACCGAAGTCTCGAGCTTTACGCATCCTTTGACCTAGTTTTGATGCTCATATTTGCAAAATTCTCTCTCGGACGTTTTTCTTTCTCCACGATTCACCACGTAATGGACTCTATCACACTCTTCTCTGACACGGTACTATTAGCATGTTTCTCCGTCGCATCGCATCACAACCTGCAACCAGTCTCGACATACGACTACATCATTCTTTCATGTATATAGATAATAGCATTAACACGTATTAAACTTATATCTTACCTCCAGGTAAATGTCCCACACGAGCTCGCTGGAAGGGGAACAACTTCCAGAGATCCTCCCACCACAGGACTGACCTAGATGACCAGATCTTGATGATGTCACGAATGGTCCAGAAACGGCGACGCGTTATTTGTACAAAGTTATCTGGGGTCGGCCCAGAAGTTGCCGGTTTCGTTGTAACTTGCTTCAGTTCTTGGGATTTGAAACTAGCAGGAGCTTTCCACCAGCTTTCAGCGATGCTTCCAATCCGACCAGGACTGAGGTCCGCTGGTTTACTACAAACTATTCGGTCAATGTCCTCTATAGTCTCTGCTCTGCCATCCCTGCCCCTCCAACAGCCGTCCGCAGAAGAGGAGGCTGCCCTGTTCGCTCAACGAACAGCAGAGATGGAGGACTTCTTCACTCAGCCCAGGTTCGAATCTATCAAGCGTACTTACTTAGCTTCTGCTGTTGCCTCGAAGCAGGGATCAATGCCTGTCCTGCCTCTCCCTTCAACATTACTTTCAAACAAGCTTCATGCCCTCTTAAAGAAAGCTGCCGCCGAGGGAAAGCCAGTGCACACCATGGGAGCAATTGATCCAATTCAAATGACCCAAATGGCACGTCACCAAGAAGTTGTATACGTTTCGGGCTGGGCCGCGTCAAGCGTGCTTACCACTGGAAATAACGAAGTTGGGCCGGATCTCGGGTGAGTGTCGAGCCAGTCATCCAGATCAAGCTCACCAAGATATACGTTACTGCAGTGACTATCCTTATACCACAGTCCCCAACCAAGTGCACCGGATATTCCGTGCGCAACAACTACATGACAAGAAACATTTTGACGAGCGCTTGGCGACTCCCCCAGAACAACGCGCGAAGTTGGAATATATTGACTATCTTAGACCTATCATTGCGGATGCCGATACTGGGTGAGCAATCTAGAGTTCTGGTATCTCACATATTCATGTTTTATCAGACATGGTGGCCTTTCTGCTGTGATGAAACTCGTCAAACTCTTCGCGGAATCAGTGGGTTCAAACCGTCCGATGTGGAGCTTGTTAAGCTCATTCTCTCGGTAGGGGGCATCCGGCATCCATCTTGAGGATCAGTTGCATGGCGGGAAAAAGGTCGACATAGCTATGATCCAAACGGCCAGCTCTAACATACTAAACAGTGCGGACACCTTGCAGGAAAGGTCCTTGTTCCAACCTCGACTCACATCTCACGGCTCATTTCGGCGCGATTCCAAACTGATATTCTTAAATCAACCATGCACCTCATTGCCCGCACTGATTCTGAGTCTGGAAAGCTCCTGTCATCAAATGTCGATGTCGCAGACCACGAGTTCATACTTGGCACAATTACCAATGGCGGAAAGCCACTCGCTCAGGCCCTGGCGGAAGCTGAGTCGAGGGGCGCAACCGGTGCTGAAGTTGATCAAATCGAAAAGGATTGGACAGCGAGTCACGATATGGTAACATTCAATCAAGGTCAGGAATCGCACTGATAAATGCGAGTTTTCCCCCTGAACCCAAGTTTTTGCATAGCTGTTCAACAGGCCATCGACAAATCAAACATTGAGAACAAAGCCGACGCCTACAGCCTTTACCTATCGGCGGTGTCTGGAAAGTCCAATGACGAGGCACGTGTTGTTGCGGCAGATATTCTGGGTGAATCTGTATTCTGGGATTGTGACCGTAAGTGGTCTGACATCCGTATTGCCCATCCATCTGAGCGTTTGCAGTTCCACGGACTCGGGAAGGCTATTATCACTACACGGGCGGTATCGAGGTACGTGTTTCTTAATTCGTGGCGGTAAATTCATTTCAAATTCCTACCAGGCTGCAATCAAAAGATCAATGGCATACGCGCCATACGCAGATCTTCTTTGGGTTGAAACCAAAGAACCAAATCTCGAACAAGCCAGGCAAATTGCAAGAACTATCAGAGAGAAATACCCTGGAAAGTGAGCTAAGCCGGGAAAATTCTCAGCTAATGCCTCTAAGATCGTTTCTCCTCAGGTTGTTCGTGTACAACTTAAGCCCAAGTTTCAACTGGTCACAGCACGGGTTCTCAGGTGACCTCACACCCGCCTCGATGTGAAATCTAGGTTTAACTTTGATTCTTTAGATGTAGACTTGAAAAACTTTGTCTGGGAGCTGGCGAAAGAAGGGTGAGCATGATTTGAGCCGATTTCGGCTCGGCTAACCAGACGATCTTGCCAGCTTTGTCTTTCAACTGATCTCCTTGGCTGGCCTTCACAGTAATGCAGTCTCTACCGGTAATGATACAATGTTCTCTAGCATTATGGAGTGTCTAATGCGGTCATCATAGCTGAACTGGCTGCCCGCTTCAAAGAAGACGGTATGCTAGCATATGTAGACCTAGTCCAACGCAAGGAGAAAGAGATTGGATGTGACGTCTTGACACATCAGAAATGGTTCGTCGCTCTTTTTTCTCATGGTTAGGCCAAACTGACACAATTTCGACTGTTAGGAGCGGGGCCAACTATATAGACAGAATTTTGTCAACTGTATCATCAGGATCGTCGTCCACATCCGCCATTGGCAAAGACTCGACGGAGCATGATTTCTAGCCTTGGAGCATTTGTGTAACATCAAATGTGCCCTTAATTTAACTTGCTGTACACCTTGTATCTATTCAGTCCGTTCTTTCAACTTCTGATGCGGCTTCAAACTGTATCAAGGAATAATTCTATGAACTTGTAGACAGGCAAGAAATTAAATGTTCTGATTTGAGTGTGATAAGATTATGCAACGTGTGTGATGACGTCGAATTAGTTACGGTCCGGCCGCCCAGGTACGGTGTTGTCTCTTCAGACCCTGCCTACACGCCCTCCCTTATCTTCCACTCATCTCCGCTTGCGAACGACAGTTTACGACCTCTGTTTCTTACAGAGTGATAATGGACGTCGTAGAGATACTGGAGATGGGGGATAGACACCCTCTGGTGTCCTTGGTGTCGGCATGTTTTTGGGTCATCCGTATGTCTGCTGCCTACTCCTTGCATGAACGCTTTCATTGGACTAAAACGTGTCTTACTCCAGTTTGGGTGCTTTCTTGTGCGAAAGCGCTGATTGCTTTCGTTACCATAACTGTCCCTCGGTTCATCTATGCAATACTTTCGTACTCTATGACACTGACGGTATGTTGGATGTGGTTTTCATGCACGAGTTTGTTGACTGAGCTCAGGTTCCATTAGCTGGATTTTTGGAACTTTGCCGTCCTCTTCGTCGTATCGGCCATCGCGCTGAATTATTGGATCCGCTTCCGCTACCTCAACGACTATACACAACTAAAGGAACCTCCCCTCGTCAAACCTGATGTGAATGAGCTGCATCCTGATGTTAACTCAGGTACGCTCGACTCAACGTCCATCTTATTTGAATTCTGACCCGTCATATATTTGAAGATCCTCCCCCAACTTTTCATAACTACCTCGACGACTTCCTTCAGGCTGTTCGGGTTTTCGGCTTCGTGAGTTCTCAACTTTTCGCAAACAGTGCCCATTTAACATCTCTAAATAGCTAGAAAAACCTGTAAGTGCTATTTTCCATTAAAATATTCGATGTTAAACCTATTATAGGTCTTCCATGAACTTGCAAGGCATCTACAGACGAGACGGCTCATTGCGGGGGATAGCATGTCTCTTGACCAGGACAAGAGTTTCTACTGCGTCGTGGACGGCATGGTTCAAGTCTTTGCTGAAACGGGCAGCCCAGGATCTCAGCAAAATCTGTGGGACCACGAGAATATGAACGGCTATCAATTGCTGAATGAAGTTGGAAGTGGAGGAACTCTGTCGAGCTTGTTTACAATCCTTAGCCTTTTCACTGAGGATGTCAAGATGAGCTGGCAGGACTCAGAAGATCTCCCCGATATCGACGATGAATTCAGTGAAATCATCACGGACGATCCGCCTCTTAACCGGCATCGAGCGAACTCAGATGTATCGCAGCTCGATCTTGAGAATAAGCCTAGAACCCATGGGCGGAAGTCCTCAGTTTCTTCCACCGCCTCCACGGTTCATGCCCCCGAGGCCATGTCACCGACGCGGCCACCCTTGGCATCCTCTGCGAGTTCCTTCGGTGGTTCTCAATCACACCGCATACCCTCATTCTCTCAAAGTCAGGCACTCCCAAGCCCAGTCCATCGCGGTGGGGTAGTTGCCCGTGCAACGGAAGACAGTACCCTAGCCGTCATCCCAGCAGAGGCTTTCCGACGTCTGACAAAGAATTTCCCCAAGGCTACAGGGCACATTGTACAAGGTATTCCTCCGATTCCAACACCCCCCCTGCATTCATTAACATGCTTGATAGTCATCTTAACCCGTTTTTCTCGCGTCACCTTCAATGCAGCTCACAAATATCTCGGTCTGACCTCAGAGGTCCTTCGGACAGAGAAAGCTATCAATGACATAGCTTGTCATCCGTTACCAGCATCTTTCTACGAATCAGGAGGCGTTCAGCACCTGCGACAGCGTTTCGACGGAAGACAATCTGACCCTGGGAGCGACTACTTCAGTTTCACCAACTCCCCAGCACCCCTGTCTGTATCTCGAGAATCCTCTGGCACCTCGTCTAAAGAGTCGGGCAGTACTTTCCATGCTTCAGGCAGCACGACTAAGACTGCAGGGAGGTCATCTACGATCGACGTGGAATTACCACCTTTGCCGCCCAAGCCAAACGACTCGTTTCAGTCTTCGTCTTTCACAAGAATTACGAGAGATACAGTACAAGCTGGAGATCTCCTTGTCCCTTCAACCTCGTTAAACGAGAGTTTTCGAAACACGCGGTCATATAGCATTCTGAACACCCCACGCGTATCTCGTGCCACTGACGTTGAGCGAGACAACGGTAGAACACCAGGCTCATCTTTAGATGACTTTGACCTCAGGGAGGAGGTCATGTCATGCATTGCTAAATCAATTGGCCTTTTACAGCCACCGTTGAGCGGAAGCGACTCCATTGAAACATCCCCTGCAACTCGGCCCACCGACGGGCGGCTATCGTCCGATTCAACATTCAGCTCGCCATTCGGTTCATTATCACTGCTGGATATAAATGATGATAGTTCAAGTCTTACTGCCAGTTCCATCAACTCTTCGGGAGATTATATGAGTGGCCTTGATAACGAGGTTGAGATCCTGTTTTTTGCCGCAGGATCAACGTTGGCCAAGGCAGGAGAACTCGACGCCGGTGAGAAGTGTTGCTTCCTTCTCACACAGTTTCAGCTGATTTGTTCTCAGGACTCTTCTATGTTATTGAAGGCTTCCTAGACATCTTATTACCCAATGATACCCCTTCGGTCCACTCCGAGCGTGCTCAACACAATGCTGCCGCACCCAGTCAACGTGATCAAAGTAGAAATGGCAAGCCTCAACAGAAACTTTTGTTTACGGTTAAACCTGGGGGCATAGCAGGCTATCTCTGTGAGTACCAAGTCACAGCATTTAGCCTAGTTACGAAGCACTAATCCCCCCCCCTCAGCGTCACTCTGTAACACTGCATCATACGTGAATATCACGGCCAAGACAGATACCTATGTCGGCTTCCTGTCCTCACAGGCACTAGAGCGTTTACTCGAAAAGCGCCCTATCGTCTTACTTACGCTCGCGAAGCGTCTTATATCGATGCTGTCACCTCTTGGTGAGTCTAATGAGATCAATGTTTTCATGTTGCTCAATTTCGGTCAGTCCTTCACATAGATGCATCCCTAGATTGGATGCAGGTCAACGCTGGGCAAGTACTTTGGAGGCCAGAGGATGTCAGTGACAGCTTCTACATCGTCATCAACGGCCGACTGCGAGCGATCACTGAGTCGGAATCGGGCGCTGTTACAATAGTAGGGGAATATGGCCAGGGTGACACTGTCGGTGAACTAGATGTCATTACAAGTTCTCCTCGACGAAACACCGTACACGCAATCCGTGATACCGAGCTTATTCGCATGCCTCAGACACTATTCAATGCTATCTCGGCTCGGTAGGCTCTAGTCACCTCTCTTGCAACTAGATATTGAACCCCTCGTTTCGTTCAGCAATCCACAAACTACTGCTCAGTGAGTCAACATAATTTACTTCTACTCTGTGCCTGCTTTAATTTGGAGCAGGCTCCTCAGAATGATCGCTTCTCGTGTGAGAGACGAAGTAGATTCTTCTTCAACAGCACAAGCCAGACATTCCGGACCAGATCTTGGGCACAACAACACAAATTTAAAGACAGTGGCAATCTTGCCTGTCTCTAGAAATGTGCCTATTGATGCTTTTGCCCGCAAGCTGCAAGCAGCGCTCGAAGGGATCGGTGCCTCCACTTCCTTCCTTAACCAAGCCTCTATCTCGAGCCACTTGGGTCGACACGCCTTCACTCGCATGGGGAAACTCAAAGTTAGTTGATCTTGACGACTATAGCCTAGGAGATGCTTATTCTGGTCCACAGTCAGCCGGCTGGCTTGCTGATCAGGAACAAAAGTACCGGACAGTTCTTTACGTCGCGGACTCGCCCGTCAACAGCTCCTGGACACAGACATGCATACGGCAGGCTGACTGCGTCATGATTGTGGGCATGGGAGATGATGTAGGCCTGGGAGAATACGAGAGATTGTTGCTATCGATGAAGACAACTGCTCGCAAAGAACTCATCCTTTTACATCCAGATCGCACTATAGCTCCCGGCTCTACCCGTGAATGGCTAAAGGTCAATTATGCTGCCCACACGCCCTTCTAATTACTGACTGTTTTATGTAGAATCGCCCTTGGGTTCACCGACACATCCATGTTGAACTTTCGGTACGTGTCGCCAGTTCGCTTTGCGGCGAGTTTCTAATATATATATACATTTGGCTAGGGCCTCGTTTTACCTATTCCCAAGTCGGCTACGGTTGCCAAAGACCCTGATGCAGTGATTGCGCTTAAGAACCTGAAGGACAAAGTACAGAGTGGTATCCAGAAGTACCGAGGTACAACAGCTGATCTCCGGCCCCAACGGTCTCCCCACATCAATGATTTTTCTCGTTTGGCACGAAGGATATGTGGTAAATCTATTGGACTTGTTTTGGGTGGAGGAGGTGCCCGTGGAATTGCTCATCTTGTAATTTAATGATCTATCCATATCTGTGGTGCATTCCATACTGACACTGCTTTAGGGCCTTATCAGAGCACTAGAGGAGTACGAAATTCCAATAGATCATATAGCAGGTAAGGCTGTTTTTCTCCTGGCTCAGATTCATCTAAGTCTGACCTTTCTGGTGTAGGAACCAGCATAGGCGCATTCATTGGTGGCTTGTATGCCAAGGAAGGAGATCTGATCTCCGCATCTGGTCGTGCCAAGCAATTCAGCGGCAGGATGGGCAACATCTGGAGGGTCCTCTCTGACGTTACATATCCCATAGTCGCGTACACCACAGTACGACAAAATATTTGCTGCTAGCCGAATTGTTCTCACTTTTGACCTCCAGGGCCATGAATTCAATAGGTCAATATATAAGGTAAAATTTTTCGTTCAGTTAACATATCACTTAGTGACCCATTGGCTCATAGGCTTTCTACGATCTCCACATCGAAGATATGTGGTTACCTTACTTCTGCAACACGACGAATATCATCACCTCTCGCATGGAACTTCACGAAACGGGTTATGCATGGAGATTCATACGTATGTCTTTATTGAGTGTAAAATGACAGTCTACTCACTTGATATCAGGCGCATCCATGACATTAGTTGGCCTTTTGCCTCCCCTTTGCGACAATGGGAACCTTTTGGTCGATGGTGGCTACAGTAAGTGTCACACATACCAGAAAAATTTCCGCTTTAACGTTTTATATTTAAGTCGACAATCTTCCCGTCGCAGCCATGTTTTCTATGGGTGCCAGCGAGGTATTTGCATGTGATGTTGGTTCGGTATGTCTACACTGCCTCCAATGCGACCCAAACTCATAGTGGATTTGGCCTAAGCTTGATGATAACTCTCCTCGTAACTTTGGTGACACGGTCTCAGGATGGTGGCTCCTGCTCAATAGATGGAACCCATTTTCGAACGCGAGGCATGTACCAGCAATCACAGAGATCCAGAGTCGACTTGCCTAGTTCGTACTCTATTGCTTATTTTACATCTCTCTGACGCCGTTCCAGTGTATCGAGCGTCAAGACACTTGAGGATGCTAAAGTTGCGAAGGGGTGCTTCTACATTCAGATGCCTGTGCATGATGTATGTCGTCTCCCGTCGTTTCACCACTGACTAGTACTCAATCCATCGCAGTACGGGACCCTTCAATTCAGCAAATTTGAAGAAATCAACCAGAAGGGGTATCTGGCGGCGTTGGAGATCCTGAAGAAACTAGACGAGGAAGATAGACTTCCATCTCTGTTCATTGACGGCAAGTCTGTCAACAGTGGCAGGAAGAAGGGACGCAGTGCAAGAAGGAACTCCGTCTGAAACTTTCTCTCCTCTTTGAATATGTAACCACGGACATCATCTCATACCTGCATCATCTCCATCGTAGCACATTCATGTATCAACACCATTCACTACTTTCAACAAGCAGAACATTCCTTTACATTGATTTTAGTTCATTAGGCCATCATACTGCCATCACCTCGTCCTGAGGTTGTCAATGTTATGGCGCATGTCGTCGGCTCACGGGCCGGTTAGCGGCAATCTTGTTGGCTTATAGGTCACGCTCATGCTGGACAACCTCCATGACCTCCACACTCGATAATACAACATCGGAGCCCTCTGAATCTTTGGTAGACGCGAGCTTGTTAAAGGAGATAGCCAGGAAGGCACTTGTTGATTCGTTGAACTCGGTCAGCCACATCGTACAGACAGGAGAGAAATGTTATTGAATGCTTTACAGGTCAATGGGGCGAAGACACTTGTTCTAGATGCATCACTCGCTGGACCACTTGGCCTCGTGACTGAAGTGTCGCTCTTGAAAGTATTTCTATTCTCTAGTGATCTCAGTCTGGATTCTGAGCTGCTCGCGTAGCACCATGGCGTAGACAAGATGTTTTGGTTGGAACCTGGCGCGCTGTCCTCGACAACGACGAATATTGTCTACTTATGTCGTCCATTGATAAAGTACGTCAAAATCATCGCCGGTATGTTCCAAGCCGTGCATCTACGTCCCTCTATGTTGACTTTGAGCAGACCATGTCAAACGACACGCCAAAGAATCTCGAAAACACACATATACCCTTCTCCTTGTTCCACGGGTATCCACGCTTGTAGCCCAGATACTAGAGGAAGAAGGAGTCCTCGGAGATATCACGATTTCGTCATACAATCTTCAATTTATACCCTTAGCGGACGATGTCATATCGTTGGAGTACGACAATGCATTCAAAGATTTATGGGTGGTGGGCGCATCTCTTCTCTGTGTCGATGTGTCCTGAGGTCTCTCCAGGACGGCGACGAAACAGCCATTTATGATTCGGCACAGGCATTGATCATGTTTCAGAAGCTCTATGGATTGTTCCCTCGTGTTGTTGGGAAAGGGGATGCAGCTGCAGTGAGTAGTATTACTGATATGTAGTGGCCCAACTTTCTAACCACGGCCTTCTTAGCGGTTAGTAACCTTGCTAACCCGTGAAACTCCCAAGCACTCCAACTCCTCTTCACCGGACACCCTTTTGACGCCATCCGAGAAGATCGACTCACTAATCGTACTAGATCGTCGCGTGGATATGATTACACCTTTCCTCACTCAGCTTACCTATGAAGGCCTCATCGATGAGCTGATTGGTATCAAAAATTGTACGCACTTTGTGGCCCTCTAGTCGGCCCTACTGACAAAATCGCTTAGCACACGTGGAGGTCCCAGCTTCCCTGCTAGCACCTCCTGCTCCTCCCACAGCAAACTCAAGTGCTGCTGGTCCTTCTACATTACCCCCTTCGTCGAATGTACCTGTATCCAATTTGAAGAAGGATGCCAAGAAGAAGCATCATCTGACGGCCTCAACAGACCCTCTCTACCAAGAGCTTCGAGACTTGAATTTCTCCTCGGTGGGCCGGAGACTGAACATGGTGGCTCGCCGACTAGATGAAGACTATAAGGTATTTATCGATATCATTATCCCAAAAGCGCCTGCGCTCAGACTTGAGCTCCTGTAGACCAACCTTCAATCAAAGACTGTTGCTCAGCTACGTGATTTCGTCGGCAAACTCGGCGGACTTCAAACGGAGCATCAGTCCCTGCGACTTCGTACGTGTTTTGATCCTTTACTGGCTTCTGATACTGAAATAAGTACTACAAAATCAGATACAGGCCTATCAGAGTTGCTGGTACCTTTGACACGAACGGAGCAGTTCAACAAGTCCTTGGAGATCCAGCAGAGTAAGCTCGGTGCCCGTATTTTATTTCCCTAATCTTATTTGGCAATAGACCTACTCGCTTCCTATGAAGTCTCTGCACAAATCACTGCTATTGAAGAAATGGTTGCGGAGGGTGCAGATATGCACATTATCGTGAGGTTACTCTGCATCGCAAGTATCACAGCTGGTGGCATCAAGGCCAAAACACTAGAAAATATTAAACGGGAAATATTGCAGGTATGTTAGTTCGCCTTTTAAAGAAAAGTCGTGAATTTGAGGCTTGTTGTGGCTAGTCATATGGGTATAATTACCTTCCGCTGTTACTGTCGCTCGCGTCCCCTCCGCTCGGTCTGTTAGTGCCAAATCCTCTTCCGACTACGGCACCTCCCAAATACCCATTTTTACCCCTCCGAAAATCCCTCCGTCTACTTATTGATGATACCCCAGAAGGAATGGACGAAGTTGAAAACGACATCAGTTTCACATACTCCGGATATGCACCAGTCAGCATTCGTCTAGTGCAGTGCGTCGCTCAGAAGGGAGGCGTCATCAGCAACCCTGCGGAAAAGGCCGCGAATGATGCCGATGCGAAGCGGGCCCCCCAGGGGCAACTACAGGCCCACCCAATTGTGGGCTGGAAAGGATTTGAAGACGTTCTAGCTTCGATACCTGGAGAAACTATAGACATTGTGCAAAAGGGCACGACTGGACGACCAGGCGCCATCTCATCGTTGCGTGAGCAATAATCACTTATATCTTTGGATGTATTCTGAATTTTGTTTTTGTTTTTTGCACAGTCCAAGCATCAGAGAAATTCACGACCACTGTTGTATTTTTCTTGGGCGGATGCACATACACAGAAATTGCTGCCTTGAGATGGGTTGGTCGACAAAATCGAGGTAATCTTCCTTTCAGAGAGCACATAGGAACGCTGCTGATCATCAATAACTACAGGACGCAAATTCCTTATAGCCACAACAGGAATTATTAGTGGTGCAAGTATCATTGACAGCATTTCGGGCGTCATCCCATCGACAGGAGGCTCCAAGACTGCTATGATCTGACCGAATGTGTGACCGAACATGATGCGTGGCGACGCTGGTTAAAGTTTATTTAGATACAATGGCTCCCACACTACTACACGACAATAAGCGATGAACGGCAACTGCGCTTCTCGAGGTTCACTTTGGTAACCGTGTCTCATGTGAGAACAACGTTATGCACTCGTTAGTCTCGCGACGCGTTTGTTTGATTTGTCTTCGGCTCCGTGCGCAACGAGGACCCCGAAGACATGCGGCGAACGCCACCTGGCAGGCACGAATTGACTTTTTAGGAAGGCTGAATGCATTCATATGTGGCCCGGCATCATGTAACATGTTCTACACGAAATGCGCCTCACAAAGAACGAGGAAGAGGTTATATCAGCAGCCCTCTCATGCATCGCGCACTTTAGCGTCTCTGGCGAGATTTCTGTTCAAGTGCGCTCGGACCAGCTCTCATGTCAAGTCAGCCCATCGAAGTGACATATTTACATATACGTGTATACCTGCGCTATTGAGTTCTGGCAACGCAGTCTGGTGTCCTCGAGGCAGAAAGATCAAGAAGATCTTCTTGTGCCCCGCTCTGGAAGGGGTGATCGGGGTCAGCTGTTTATTTCGATCGAAGCCCTGTCAGTTGAATGCGTTCACGTATAAGGTCCGCTGAACTAAAATGAGGCTCTGAACTTTTTCGCCATCCGTTCTCCCACTTCGCCACTGATAACAACTTTGCCTGGCTACATTTGTTGTAAGCAGCCTCTTTTATATTTCTTGTTAACAGTCAAAGGACCGTCGTCTTCACACTCAGCACGTTCTTGGCCTCGCCAGCGCCCAACGCATATCCGCGAACAAACGGCGTGTTTTGCTTTCTGAACATCCTTCTGAACAATACTTCAACTCCTGAACATCTCTTAAAATGGCCCCAAGGACTACGACGAAGGCTGCGGCGGAGAAACCAGCGAGAAAAGGTATGCTTCGCTTTCAGCACGCCACTGTGGATTGGTCGTAATATGGTTATTCAATTTTTTAGTCAAGTCTAGTGGAGGTGGAAAGAAGAAGCTCACCGCATTCAATAAGTTCATGGTGCGCCCGCTCATCTTGCGTTGATATATTTGGCCTTGACATTTTTACCGTTTCAGCAAACAGAAATGGCACGTCTGAGGGAAGACGAGCCTGACATCAGCCACAAGGACAGGTACTCAACCCCTCGCTCTCTCCTCTTACATAGGCTAATTCATTGTTCACAGGTTCAAGCAGGCAACAGCAAATTGGAAAACCGCGAAAGAAAATCCCAACAAGGCCGCTTAAGATTTGATGCTCTGTTCTCTTCTCGTGTCTGCTGTTCAACCTGCTCGCTGTTCTGCTCCTTCTATCGGTGTCTAGAACTGCATATACCACAACAACGATCAACAATATATCACCTTCCCCCCAGCCGCTTTCAACTTGCTGTCTGATTTATGTGTCATTATTTTATCATACATTCTGTCGAGTTCGCTTTATTGTCAACGAGTGTCTTTTGTGCTTGTGCTCCGGCCAAACCCTCGTTATGACCATAACCGACCTGAGAAGAACATCCCAATTCTGTGGACCTCGGACTTACGAGCTCGTCATGCCGTCGATAACGCTGATATGTACCGCAAGTGTCCCGGAGATCACAGGAAGCCCACTCCCACAGGTTGTACTTTTCGCTGCAAGCTGATGGTTTTCTTTGCACACGTCGGCTTGAACTAGGCAATGATGACTTCATAAATCACTAGGTCTGTTGTCATCAAGATTCTCGCATTTCGACGATGTACGCGGCAAATTACAATCATTTGACACCTACGTCCGCATTGTGTGCTTATTTTCAACTCGATGACTTCGTACGAACTGCCGTAGAATCTGATTCGGCAACGTTTCATAAACATCTAACTTGCCCACGTCCACGACATTGTTTTTGTCATGCAAGCCGCATATTACATTAATCAGAAGTCCAGCATGTCTGTATAAATATACAACTACATACACTCCCTTCGATATCGTTGCGATAGGCGATTTATACCCTTGGCAAGACGCGTCGAGGTAGAGATACCAACTTTGAGACTCACTGGCACTCAGTGCCGCTCAGTACTCAGAGCTCACATGATTGCCCCGTGACATGATTATGTCGCGGAATGGTACTTGGCGGAAGATATCCTCGTTTCGATCGTTCAGACTTTGCCCTGTATCTTTATAATCGTTCCTATCTTCCCCTTCATTTCTTCTGTTCTTACTACCTCTTTCTCGATCTTGTATAATCCTCTTCTTCTACTGCGTGCAACACCCCCACCTACCGTGGCCCATGAGCCACGCACATGTCGATAACGAGGAGCCTCAGCTGTTCCATTTCGACTCGTGCGATGAATCAGAATTGCTTCATAACCCCACCTTGAATCCTACTATTGCGCAAGCAAGCTCAGCTGCTCCTCAGCCCAACAATCAAATGCCTTCTTATGATGAACGGAATACATCTGAGGCACTAGCGATGGGAGATGTAGAGGTGACTGGAAAGGGGAAGGGGACAATGAGGACACTTCCTATCCGCGTGCCCATGCCTGCTCCCCATGATCTATTCGATGTGGAGCAATCTGGATCCACGTCCTCCACGAGCAGTGGTTCCCGCCACTATTCAAATCTACTGACCCCATTGACCCCTTTATCAAGCAGATATTCTTATTTCGATGCACAGCATGAACTAGCCTCTCGAATAATCCAGGAGAATTCCCGTGACATGAATTTGGAGCCATTCAAAGAGTCGAAGGGGAAACAGAAAGAATCACCTCCTGTTTTACCTCCCTTGGCATTCTCGCCTACGGAATTTAGCTATACGTCACCATCACCACTTTGCTCGCCCTCGTCTGGCCCTTCGTCTTACAGCTCAAGCATCCTGCCATTGACCCGTGTGACCAGCAATCCTGAACTTCAGGAGTGCATTTCCGCTATATCACCCCTCAGCCCCATCACGCACGAGGCTACCCCGTTGAACCATACTGCACACCGTTCTCGGTCACTTTCCAGCATCTCCGTTCGGTCCAACCGCTCCCTCACTTCACGTTCTATGTCTCAGCTCAGGTCAAGGCTGACATCATCGCGTGCCTCCACCAATCTTGCCCGCAAACTCTTGTTCAAGAAGCCGGCTAACCCAGAAGTCGCTCCTCATAATCCGGTCACAGATTCTATGATCAACGGCGAGCGTTTCTCGGGCACTAACAGCATGCCTGACCTATGGCACATTGGATCGAAGCTCGACGAACTGGACACCACAATTTCGCGGCTTTCTGACCTTCAACTACAGGATACCATGTTGAAATCGCCAAACCTATTCTTCAACCGTACGACTTTGAAGCACAAGGGGCGCTCTCACTCCTTTCCTTTTCCATTATCCGCTTTGGACATCGTGCCACTATCCACATCGGATGTATTTTCTCCTATCCCCCTTGTTGTGAAGAATTATTTCGACGAGGTGCTTCCTCGCGAGCTTCGTCTGCACGTCTTTGAGGCTCTGGTCACTTTGCACGAGGCCGAACATTTGCGTGCAGTCGAGCAAGGACGCTGGAGCGTATCGAAGGCATCATCATCTAGGCATCGATGGGTTGGACGTGATAGGGGTGTACGAGAACTTGTCAGGCTTAGCAGGGTAAGCCATATTGCACAGTAAAATATGCGTACCTTCTCAATCGATTACCCAGGTGTCAAAATCCTGGCAGGCGCTTGCCTTCGACGGTCAGCTGTGGGCTGGCCTTGACCTACACGCATTCCCCGACATCGTCGAATCTCTCATCCTCCGCTTTACAGCCAGCGGGGGACAGTGTATTCGAACCCTAGATATCTCTGGAAACTCTCAGCTATCCTCAGCCGCTCTTCTAGACATGGCAGATCATTTCTGCGTCAATGCCAGCTTTGATTTAGACTCTGCATGCTATACCCAACTCACCGTCATTAATCTTCAAGGCTGCTCATCCTTGACAACTCGTTCCCTCCATCACCTCCTGTCCAGATCTCGCTTCTTGCGCACGCTATGCGTCAAAGGTCTCAAAGCTGTCACTAACACAACTTGTAATGTTATATCGACCCACAACCCTCAGCTCGTTTCTCTGAATGTCAGCAGGTGCATGAATATGGATGCTGATGGCATTAAATGCCTATCCAATACTGCTCTAAATCGAGGCGATCATCTACTACTCAAGGAACTCAGACTGTCTGGCCTCAAGAATATAGATGATGGCACGATGGCTGCTCTGGGCAAAGCCGCGCCATTTCTGGAGATCCTGGACCTTAGCTATGCTCGACACCTTCACAACTCTGCCATTGATGCCTTCGTCGCTTGTAAGATTGGGCAAGACGTTGGACAGCAGACCATACTCATCCCCCCAAGGGATCTCGGACGCTCTGATTCGGACGACTTCCGGATACAGCGGCGGGTCACCCGCCTACGCCATCTATCTCTGTCTTACTGTCTTTTCCTAACTGACGATGCCTGTTCCAACCTGACGTCCTGTGTTCCGGATCTAGAATTTCTGGAGCTCGGCGGCATTGGAACCGACATCAAAGACGATGGCCTCGTCCGTCTTCTCAACACAACACCATATATTCGCCGCCTGGATCTCGAAGACGCCTCTCACATTACGGATGCCGTAATCGCTGCGCTCACACCGAGCACTACCGCCGCTCAGGTACCCCTCACAGACGTCGCGCCAGAGCCCGGCCACGCCTTGGAACAGCTTAATATTTCACACGCCACCAATGTCACCAACAATGCCCTCCTTGACTTGATACGAGGGTGCACACGCCTAAAGCACCTCGAGGCGGATAACACACACATAAATAGCACGGTGGTCAAAGAATTCGTGCGGGCGTGCCATCAACGCGGGATGGTCAACGCCAAGGCGAATCTGGTCGATTGCCGAGGTGTCACCGAGAGTACGGTGAAGGATCTCGCCACGTTGACGCGACCACGACGCGGCTGGCGCGCGTATGAGGCAAGGAAGCTTTCCTTCTTGGATTCCAGGGATGGTAATGTCGATGAACTCAAAGTCGGTCAGGATGAGTGCGATGACAAGCGTGTGGTGTTGAAGTCATTTTATTCCTGGCAGATGGTGGACAATGTCAAGATTGCCAGGGAGAAGAGGCGCAAGTCGAGACGGGGCGCGAGTGCGGATAGCGGCGACTCCCAGGTAGATGATGGTCCGGGGCGCTCGTTGAGGTGGTGGTCTCCTGGAGGACGAAGAACGCCACGGACCTCGGGCAGGAACTCCCCAATGAATATTGCTGATCTGAACAGCGATGGGTGTAGAGTGATGTAATATATTCCATTGTAAGACTATCTGTGTTATACCTTGCGATCTGATATCTTCAGGTGTATTCTATGTATTTTATATCACCATTTCCTTCTCTACTTACGACCATCATGGATAGCAACTGTGTACCATCTTTCTAGCTCACAATGTACTGACTATTTCCCTTTGTACATATTGTTCCCCTTGTACACATTGTTCCCCTTGTACATATTGTTCACCTCCATTGTTCACAATCATGAGCCTTGTTCACGCTAGACGGACTTTGTGAACAAATATCGCTGTTACCTACCAAGATGGCCTCAGGTCAGAGATTTCCTGCTTTTTTTCTTTGACCTCTTCGTCTTCTTCGAGGAGCCCAAACTAGATTCTCCTCCCGGCACAGGCGCCGGCGTTCCGGGGGCCGAATCGGTCGCAAGGTCGCCCGCGGCCCGTTTCTTGCTATGCTGTGTATCTGGAGTTGATGTATCGCTTGGCGATGCAGTTGCTGGTGAAACATCGTCACCATAACCTGTGGAAACTCAGCACAGCAACCATATGGCTCGATAGTGGCGTACCTGCGAAGGGATCGAGAGCGGGTCTTCTGCGTTTGTTCCCTCTTGACGTGGCTTCATTTTGCGGGGGAGGAGTCTCTTTAGCTTTGCCTTTTGGATTCTTCATATGTTCGAGAGTGGCGGAAGGATCGACGTCCATGTCATCGTCAAAAACTTCCAACTCTTCTTCGCCGTCTCGCGCGTCTTGTTCCTTGAGCTTTTTTTCGTATAGCTGCCGCTCGATCATCTTGCTTGTGATCTTGGCCTGAACTTGCGCAGTGGATGAAGGTCCCGGAGCATCTTCCGTCGGAATCTTGTTGTATGTTGCCTGAGCAATGGCATGCTTGATAAAGCGGTGTGCGGCCCCCTTATCTATTTCTGTCCGTTCTGGAACCCGAGGTACATATGTGTCAGTTTTCGAGCGCGAATGTTTCGGGCACATACTCAGCGGCGGGTTCTCGGCAGCAGATATTTTATTAAAATACTGCTTGACTCGTTCCTAGGAAGGCACTGTAAGAGTCTTGAAGGGGTATCTAATCATGACAATTGGCATACTAGTTCTGCGACGACAGGATGCGTTTTTGGGTCAATACCCCTCGTTTTGAGATAGACTGAGGATGTTAATGGATAATTGGATGAGAGTTTGAGTTGACATACTGAAAACAAGATCGTAGACCAAGTAGGGTAAGACGGTCTGCAACTTCGCCTGCTGGATTGGTTCGAGGCCAAGTACTGTCTCGGGGAGGGTTTGAGCGAACAAGGGCTCGAGCAATTCTTCAAGGTCATCAAACGAGGCAGACAGTGTGGCCAGCCTTCCCTTTGCCCTTTCCGTCAAGCTAGCCATGGTCGTTGGTTTAATTGAGCCTACTGTCTGTCGCGTTAGTAAGATCAAAAAAAAATCGACAGAAACGAAATTTGAAGTTGGAGAGAAACAACTGTAAACACCTCCTTGTCATGGTCCGTCATCCTTGAACATCTTAGACGGAATTGCGAGCTGACATTCTGTGAAATTGACAGTCCTCGGAGCTGCGATACACAGCAAACACGCAGCTGGAGCATCGTGGGTCATTTTATCCGATTAATCTCCAAGAGCTAATGTCATTCTTGCCTTTCAAGTCCATGCGCGTTATACTGGCACTGGTGTGTTTATATACTCTCTTAAATGTACATAAGCTCACAAACCTTTAGGACATGCGGATCTAACGAAATAGTAAGTAACCATCTGTATTTCATCGCCAGGCAGGGCACCTGATACCTGCACAGCGACTGGCTTACACACCAGCATCGGGATACCTTGGCGTCTATAGTGGGTCACCCCACGCTTACATCCTACCTTGCTATAGCAGATGGAGAGGCAATGGGACGCGTCAAGTTTGAAATGACCGAGGTCCGTACTGTTCTCAGGCACATGTGGGAGTGTGGTCTGACCGAATGTTAGCGTATGCTTCAACCCTGCGGGCCGCCGCCGCGCAAAGATGATGATTGAATGACCTGTAAAGTACTCGTCTAGTGTACATAGCAATTTATTACCTGTTGCGGTTGTAACGGTACAACGAGCATCTGACATTAGCTGACAGAGGCACCGTGGTGAACGTAAAGATTGAATGATCGGGAGATATTTTTGATCACACATAACTGGTCGGTTATGCCTTCTTCTCTCACTCCCAAAAGGACTTATCCATGCGATAACCGGAGTTCGCTGTTCACTTCGTGTCGGGTTATTACCCTCCCCACATGCCCACCTTGTCAGAGTTCTTTCGTACCCCCAGCTTGGACCAATTCTTGCCATTGTTCCACCAGAAAGTTACTTGAAGCACACCACAAAGCCAGCGTGCCGCCTGGCCACTGGCCCACCGACTATAGCCCCGGACTATATAATCAATCTCTGTGACAATGCCCTCGACGTCTCGCCCGGTTTCGTTGATCCAACCATCAACGTCCAGAATCGAATCCTCTCTTTCATTTGATCATTTGACACCTTTGCGACGATCTATTTCGCCTCCAGGGTCAGGTCACTACACTCTGAAGCGTTTCTCATATATTTCCGAGCTTCCCGCAGAGGAATCCTTTGTCCCTCGCCCTCGTTCAATATTGCGATCATCTTCTTTCAACATGGGCTTTGGTTTCAAAGATAAAGAGAAGGGCAAAGAGAAGGAGAAGGAGAGAGAGAAAGGGACTCTAAAGACGACCGCGCCCACCTCCATCCCTTCTCTTGGCGTTCCACCACCTCCCGCAATTCAAAGGCCCACGACTTCCCATGGCCTGTTTTCCTCCTTACACAAATCCAAGGGACTGAAGAAGAAACGATCACTGTCTTCTCTGCTCGAAACAGCAAGCGCCGACCCCACAGTTGCTGGACCCAGCGCACCCCGAGCTTCTCGAGCACGTTCGTCGGACGCCGCGTCTACTCTCGCCACCACCCCTGCTCTGTCCAAAGGCAAACGCCAAACACCCGAAATGCAGCGCTTGGAGGAGTACAGGCAAATGCAGCTCAAACCTTATGTTCCGAAGCCTGCTCGAATAAAGCAGAAGACTCTATGGGCGAGGCGCCATAAGATGAAGGTCCACACCGATTATGGCGCTTGCTATATGCAAGCCTATGACCCCATTTTATTAGAGAAGTACGTCAAAACCTCTGTCTTCGTAGTTGTTTGCTAACTGGGTATTTACAGTGACCGTCAAGCCGACCTCTTGTTGCGCCGGCTGAATCCTTTGGAGAACCCTTCCTTTCATGATTATGCTGGCAAGGAGCCAGTTTACGTGCTCGACGTGGGATGCGGACCTGGCCATTGGATCATAGACGCTGCCAACTATTGGAAGCAAACCTCCATCACTGGAGTTGACATGGTAGACATTTTACTCCCTGAAGCGCGGGACAACGATCAAATAGATTTCGTTCAAGGCAATTTGTACGTTCATTTATCTTCATTCATATACGGAAGATTGAGCTTCTTGCTAGCCTTATTTTCCCATGGCCGTTCGGTGCCAAGAAATTTGACCTTGTGCGAATGGCAAATCTCTCCTTATGCATTCCCTACGACAAATGGGAGCTTATCCTATCTGAAGTCCATCGGATACTCAACATCAATGGCAGGCTAGAGTTGATTGATGACGAAATCCTCTTCCCTTACGCGCCACCCCCTGCGTCGAGGCCCACATCAATATCAGTTACCGACCCTCAATCACTGGTTGCTCCTGTCTTGGCGAGAGGGACTTCATTTTTTGAAGACATAGACGATGATGACGACGACGACGATGTGGCTTCTGTCAACACCGAGTCAACGTTGGTCAGCGATGGGGATGTATCATCTTCATTACCACACACCCGCAGACATTCATCAACTTTCATTTCTGATTCATACAACGGCGTTGCACAGCTCCCTGTACCGGTGCCCCCGAGTTCGGACCTTCCCAACAGCCCGACCTCCGTAGTCACCGTCAAGGCTGACACAGCGCACTCTTCACTTTCTGAATGGAACATCGAAGCGGCGTCCAGCAAGGACATGGAGACTGTGTATCACAATATGCTCCACAGGAAATTCGGTGTTCACTCGCTACCATCGAAGTTCGTACCTGACATCATCCAACATGTATTTGGCAACGCCGAGACGAAGAGCTACCATCTAAGGTTAGCGCCCAAAAATGCCGAAAAAGAATTTGCCAGGAGTACCATTGATCTTACTGGGCTTGGTATTGTGGATGAAAAGGATGAGAAGGTATCTGGTGAACCGAAGAAGGGAAGTCACAGGAAAGCTTGGTTCAGCGGAGACCCGGACAAAGAGGGAAGGAGGCGAAAGAAGGTTAGCAAGCCATCGATACCCACAGGACCGAGCGTGACGGCGACATCCTCTCTTGGTCCCGATTCGCGCATTCCTGAAGGCCTTAGCGCGAAAGCTGCTGGCCGTCTTGGTATTACTAGTGACATTCCCCATGCCGTCACTCGAGTTCCGGAGAACGTCAGTGCGAAAGCCGCTCTTCGACTTGGCATCCCGATGGCTAGTGCACAGATGATCGAATTACCCTCCCGCCTTTCGACGTTGTCTTCTGATGATACCTCGTCAGATGAATCATTAACTCCTTTGTCTTCTTCGCCTTCCTCTACTCCTCCAAACCCAGTGATATCCACTCCCCGCCCTCCGGTACCCTCCCCTGCGGTACTAGCAGACAGCAGCAGGCTCAGTATGGACAGCATTTCTAGCTCTCCAGGGGACAGCAAGCTCAGTGCTAAAGCAGCCCACCGTCTTGGAATATCTTATTCTGCACTAGGCGAAGCAACAGCCTCAGCGAAAGCCTCGACACGTCGCCCCGTTTCCTCCTCAAGCACCCTTGTCTCGAGCCCCTCACCCGTTCAATCGCCTGGTCTTATCGTTTGGCCCAATCAGTTTATCCCTATGTCGCCCTCGGAACTCGAGATGCACGCGCTTAGAAACGTGCACACACTTATTGGCTGCAAGCCTGCCCTTGCTGAATTCGTTGGATCTTTCCTCGATGAAGATGGGAACAGGATACAAAGCCCAGAGGATTTTGATGAGGCTCTGTGGATGTATGAATGGTGAGTCGTCCCTTTCGCTCGATAGCTGATGTCTTGCTGACAATGTGTCTAGCTTTCGTAGGCGTCGCTTCAACTGGCCTGCTGACATTCCTCCAGACTGGGATGCAGATTCTGACACGGACACTCCTGACTCCACCGCCCTACCCACTGTCAAACCCGGTACTGAAACGTCTGCCAGATCAGCTACCCTCCGTAACTCAATGGTGCTTGACATAACAGTGTCATCTTCCCTTGATAGTGCCTCCGGGACGCCCTACAAGCCCGATGAACTGACAAACGTTCGCACGATACGTGTTTTCGAGGCCACCAAGACAGATGAGTACACTCTCTCGACGATGAAGACGCCTCGCTCTCCACCACCAAGTCCTCCGCGGTAACATCGGACATTCTCGGACTTACCATCCTTCATGACACTCACGACCATCCACCACTGTATCAATAGAGCATCTTTGACCTATTCACTGTACGACTCTTCTTCTGTTGTTTTCCATAGCAGCACGCACCATATACACATCCTATCGTCGTAATCAATAAGTATTGTTTATCGTACATTTTTTATCTTAGGTACTTGCATAACGATGTTTTCAAACCTCTTGCATGGGTCAGATTTTCTTCCGGGTACCAGTGACTACGTCGAGAAAACGACAACTCTTCTAGACGCTACTAGATGGCTCATATATTTTAGTGATTCTGTCTGTACTAATCAGTCTTGCCATCAACTCGCGCCCGCGAACCCGGACTGGTGTCGGGAATCGGGATTTCTTGAAACTAATCTTGTACCCCGATGACGATCTCAATGCCCTATTTAGAACGTGGACCAGCAAGCCTTTCAAGTGAATTTGGGAAGATGAGGGAGAGGAAACGCGACTTTTTCATTCTATGTCGTTGAGGAACACGACTGATTCGATAGGGGAGAAGAAATCACCAGATGCTTTTGCGGTGTCTGAGGTAGTCGACGAAATCAGAAATGTAGCGGATTTGGGGTTTCTTTAAGATTGTGCAGGGATTTAGAAGGTGCCGTTCCAATGCATCTTTCGACTTTGAAACTATGGTTCATATAGAAACCACTTATACAGGGCGACTAGGACTTGAGTGGTCGACACAATCCCGTATGTAAACCCCCACAAGTCATCGTCCACTGATTATTGATTCTCAATATCATTGTCAGCGATTTTTACAGATCCAAGCAGTCTGGCACACATATATGGCCAGCTTTCTTAATCTATCTGTAAGCGCGACGATAACCACAGTCGAGCAAGTTGATCGTCGGGGACGGATCGAGATGGTAACCGACTACACATTCGAGCATTCGTCCATCTAGGAGAATTTCTGCGTTGCCTGGAAGGTCCCAAAATCCGTTACTATGATACACGTGAGTCAACTACTACTTGTTTGCGCGGCCGTTGTCATATACTCATATCGACAACAATCACTCAAGAAGTAACACTCGATGTCATTGCTATTGTTGGCATAAGCAGGATCCAGAAAATGTGTTTACTGGATTTACCTACCGAAATATTGGATACTGTATTCAGCCACCCCTCTGCGGACAAAGTACGGCTGCTCGCCTCAGCCTGTCGGCAGCTCAATAGGATAGGTCGGCGACACCTCATGAGTGTGCGTGAAGTGTTTCTGTTTACTTCCTCTCGCATCCTGAGGCCCACATAGCTTCGAGAGATTATGGTCAAGCGACCAATGACATGAATACAGTGACATGAATACATCGGGTCTTCCGCCTGACCAGTATGTCGCAAAGACAGCACTTGACGCCCGAGACGAGGTGTTGGCTCTGTGGCTTCCTAGAGAGTCGCGGGGACTTGCTTGGCAGCTTGGGCAGTCTTTGGGTCGCCGATCAATGGCTTGATATGTATAATGAGACCATCAACCAAGACCATCCAGTCTCCGTCCTTGATAACGGCAACTTCTATAGGCCGCTGCACAAAACCCTGGAAAATATTGTTGGTTCCAGTGGAAACCTCACGTCGATCGCCTTCTCTCAAATGAAGCTACCCCTCGATCTCGTTGCTTGCATCTGCCATCTTCCAAAGCTTGATCATCTAGATCTTCGCATGTGCACCATCACCAAGAAGGCTCAGCGTGTCTTGCTGCTCGATGCCAGAGGTGTCCTATCGAGCACCGTTCGCAACCTTGATATAATGGCGGCCGGCGAAAGAAGTCCTTGGTACGCCATATTGTTTTGCCCGAGGCTTGCAGTTTCTCCGCTCATGCCATTGGGCGCTCGATATACCCACCTCCAGTCACTCTGGGGTAAATGCCAAATTTTCGCCACCCTAAAATATCTATTCCTTAGCAATCTCGTCCCACATGAGATTTCTACCTTCGCCGAATGGATTCAAGAAGCATCACAAGGAGCTACGCCACCATTAACTCACCTCAAAATCACTGTGGAGCGGAACATGTTCGACGCAGACATAATACGCCTATTACAGGCCGCCGACACTGCGCCGTTAGAAGTGCTCTCTATTGACGGTGCTTCACAAGCCGATCTCTACCTTTTGACTGGATAGCCCTCCAATTTCCCCAACTCCTTGCCCTCACGATTTCTCGTCGGGCTAGCACCGCAGGCACGCGACCGACATACACTCTGGCCTCTTCCCGCCTGGCAATACGCTGAACGCTTCTCGGCGTTTGCACTACTTCAGCACTTTGGGTGGAATAATTCTAGCCTCAAGTCTGTATATTCCACGTATATTCGGTGCGATTTCTAGAGGATGGGGGTCAGGATGAGGATGATTACATTGAATGAGAAGAAGCAAGAAATAACGAGTGCTTCGACCTGGAGGTCGATGTACTGTGGACGCCCGTCTTGTTCGGGATCCACTGCCCCAGCTTGTGCACAATGTCCGGGGATATGCTGCTGGCTTTCAATATCGTACGGACACCGAGGGCATGGTCGAGGCAGGATGGCAGGCCTCTATTCAAGACGAAGCCCTCCAGAAATGGGACCCCAATACACTTTTCGGCCATTGGCCCCGAACCATATTAAGTACCAACAGCGGATAAATGACGAAGGGACTCGAGGTATCACTGTGTGGCTCGGCTCATCGAAGGACCGTTTGCCACGCTGTTATTGAAACACAGTTACGAGTTACACATAGTTTTTGATAAGGCTCCAACCATTTAGTTTGTTTACCATTTTTAAACGGTAAAACCGTTTACTTTTACTGTTTAGTTTGCCAGCTCTGGCAAACGGTAAACAAACAGTTTGTAAACAGTTTGTGGGGGAATTTTATCAAGCTGGAAGGGGGCTACCTAGAGGTCAAAAGGACCGTGAGGAAGTCAACGAAAGTTACGAAACAAGGCAAGAAAAGGGCTAAGATTTGCTAAGCCCGCAAATGGAAAGGCTAAGACAGTACATGTGACCTGATGGCAGCTTTCGATGTGCTAACTGAGCTCCAGGCCCTCTGAACTTCGAGTCAACCTTCAAGTTGTGTCCAACCGTGAACACGACACTCTTCAGGCTGCTCTTGCCCTTTGCATACCTTCTGTCTGGTATCCTGTACTGGTTTACCTCTTCATACGCTCACCTAGTTGAGACTCTCAGAAGCCACCACTGGAATATCTCTCAAGCCAATTGATTTCACTCCTCGATGAACCTCTTGAAGCAACATCCCTGTCTACAATCATCGCCATTGTGACTTTGGACAAATGCACAGATACTGAACCAGCATCTGTCACTCTGTCGCTCCTGGCTCCTCACATTGATTGTATTTGACGAGTAAAATGAATGGTTCAGCCCAGATCCGCCCATCCATTGGCTCTTTGCTCTTTGCAATGACATAAGTAATATAGAGATATTATCCTTCACAATATGACAACAGCTTCGATTCACCAAGATATTATATTGCATCATATGGCTCAGCTATCTAATGGAGTGAAGGATCAAAGTTGTCTCAGTCTTCCCACTATTTGGCTGGGAATCGAAGACATCAGGAGGCCATAAAGTGTGGCCGACTTCCCATTTTTGCTGTAACTGCGGTCATCCATATCCTCTTGATATGTCATCAACCCCTGAGGCTCTGGGTGAACCCCCACTACATCTACCAATGCATGTAAGGAGCCTGCAAGTGCGGGTGGTGGTTCGTCGTACCCATACTAAGTACATGGTCTAAGTCCTCAGTCCTTTAATGATCAGTAGGAGTGAGGCGTGAAAATTGCCTGCATATGGGGTGGCAGTAGTGCATAACGGAGAAATGGGTCACAAACATGGTGCATGGTATTGAACTGATGCAATTAGCCTGGATGAATACGGAGCTTTCCAGAGTCTCCATCGACACAATTTTCCATTTTCCCGAAGTAAACAGTTTATAAACAGTTTATTTACCGTTTGTTTACCGTTTCCATTTAGTTTACCAAAAGTTGTAAACGAAAACTAAACGGTTGGAGCCTTAGAACTTTTTGAAACTTTGTAACGTCTGATTTCATCGAATTGGCACTGACCCTTTGGTTGTGTTGCTGTGGGTACTTTTCCGTGACGGGGTATCCATTTTTACCACTGCCCATCCAACCATTCTTCTTCCTCACTTTCTATAGTGTTAATTGTATTCTCGGAAAGCCAGAAATGTAAGGTTTGAATGGTGCATGCCATCAGTAGGATTTGTGCTACGATGCTGTGCAATTGAGAAATCAGCTTGAATCAGCGATGGAACACCCCATCGGGTTGCCGTGCAATCGTTCGTCTCGGGCCGGGAATTCAGAAGCAAGTCCACACGTGATTCGGCTGACGCGTAGTAGTAGTAAACTTAGTGGCTTTGAAGCTTACAATTACAGCTGCTCTAGATACTTACTTAAAGCCTGTGCGCTATTTACCCCTTCACACTTCCGGCCACCCAGAACTTGAAATTCACAACCGCTTGCAATGTCTGAGGTGTTCGTACAGACTTTTACGCACCTAAAGGACAAACCGAAGGCTGATCGTGCTCTTCCGATGCTGCAAAAGATTGCATCTCTTGTGAAGCCAATAATGCGGACGCACAGCTGGAAGCTTCCTATCCTTGCTGAGTTTTTTCCGGAAAACCCAAATCTACTAGGTAGGTGGCTCTTTTGTAGTAAGATATATGTATTTTAATCGACACACGTTCGACAGGGCTGAGTAAGTTTCGAGTTCACTCGAAATGTCCATACAAGCACTGATATGATCTTGGGTGCAAAGATATCAACGGAGGGCAAAAGATTTGTATACGATTGCGACCAGCCCATGCGCCTGATACATTCTACGAGGAAGACGATGTTGTACAGACTATGCTTCACGAGGTTCGATATTCAAGTTGCCACCTTTAATGATCCATTTATTCATACACCCAATGGTATTAGCTCACACATAATGTCCATGGCCCGCACGATGACAAGTTCTACAAGTTTCTTTCTACATTGCAAGACGAATACGACGCCCTTCAACGCTCAGGGTATGCTGGAGAAGGCTTCTTCTCGAAGGGGCAACGTGTGGGCGCTAATGTATCTCATGATCTACCGCCCCATATGGCCCGAGCAAAGGCCCTTGCAGCTGCCGAGAAGCGAAGGCAGACGTCGCGCGTCCTCGGCAGCGGTGGCCGTCTTGGAGGTAGAGTCAATACTCAGGATGGGTTGAGCCCAAGAGAGCTTGCCGCCCAGGTGACTTGCACCTCTGTACTTGTCTTGATATAAACCCTTACAGGAATCTTTACAGGCCGCTGAACGCAGGGCACGCGACGAAACATCTTGTGCGTCAGGTGTTCTTGCCGAACGCGAAGCGGAGAAAGCTGCCAAGGATAGTATAGAAGATCACGTCATTGACCTCACCTTGGACGATTCGGACGAGGACGAGGAGCAAACAAGTTTGGTCGCTGGATCATATCAAGTCCCCCTTGCTCGAACAAAGCGGAAGCCTATACCGAATTCTACTTCGAATCTGAGCCCCGGAACTTCATCCTCTGTAGTCAATGCTACACAGGAGCCATCGAAACGTCGCAAGTTTACTGCCCAAAGTCCACCGGCCTCGTCCCAATGGCCCTGTCCGACCTGTACGTTGCTGAATGACCCAATTACCTTACAGTGTGATGCGTGCCTTACGATGCGGCCACGAAACCACACTTCGGGCTGGGCCTGCTTAACTTGCGGAGAATGTGATATACCCCATGACCGGTGGATGTGCCACAGCTGTGGCGCTGTAAAGACGACGAGTTAATGCCTGTGGATTTAGAAATTACACAGCACTACATACTTCATAATATAATTCGAAATAATTTGACATCTTCGACGTTATCATCGATGTCCTGTATAAAATATGTCTTTCCAGATACAGGCAACTCTGTCACTGTTAGGCGCTCATCTAGACATCTTTTTAGCGTTGTGTAGGCTTAAGGATATGAAAATTTACTCTTAAGTGCCTGGGAAAAGTGGCTGAAAGTCTCCTCGTTCCGTATTGTTGCTGCGATGAGGGCTGTTTTTTGGGTGCCCTTGCTGCCAGGTTGGAGAGCAAGACGTAGCACTCCTACCAAAGCAGGAATCAGAGACGGATCGAAGATCTATGAAATCTATGTCATTGGTTTAGAATCATGGCGCAAAGACGGCATAGTCACAATGTCGGCGCCCACGATTAAATCGGCGTCTATTTCGTGTGTCAAAAGCGAATTCAAAGGCGCAATACAAGTAAGGTCTTGTGAGTCCGACCAGTCCAGAAAGCGGTAATGTATGTTAGAGGTCAATATCCTGTCTTGAAGAACATGAGAACAATTGTGGTGTTGGAGATGACGAGGAATTGAACATCATACTACATGACAATTCGAGGTTTTCTTGACATCTCGTCAGTACATTTTCATTTACATCAGTAAGCCAGAGGGCCTGATATATTTCTTCACGCGAGACGAGCTGCTGCAGGCGTCGAAGGATGATCCCTAAGAATCCGATCCCAGATCCTAATTCAAGAATTTTGCTGCCTTTTACCACATCTTGAATGAATAGGGTAAATAAGCTCCCTTTGTTTTATACCTGAATCTCATGTAGGTCTTACCTGGATGACTGCTGAAGTATTCAGACAAGACGAAACTTGCCAACCAAGTGCGCATGCCAGTGGTTCCGCTTTCAATCGTCGTGCGAGATTCGAGCAAGGTAACAGTCTCAAAGTTGTCTAGTGCAACAAGTTCAGACGTAGGTAGATTTATGGCCATGGGTACCCAGTAATGGGTAACAAACGACGGAGCTGGAGGCTTCTGTAGTGGCGGGCCACGGGGACACAATTGATTTGATCGCATGGAGCCAGGCGCGCTGAATGCGTGTTGAAAACCAACTAACTGTAAGAGAAAAAACATACATTTCGGCCGAAGGCAACAGCGCTAAATAATGTTCATAGATGCGAGAGTCTATTTCGACATCCTATCATACAGAAATTGGATTATGACCAAGAGATATTCAGTCCTAGCAGACACATGCCTCACTAGCCGCAATGCTTTCCAAGTGGTGGATCACCCATTTCCAAAAGGTTGCTTGATATTGTTCAGATGGCGGATATTGAAGAAAATGGGAGTTCAGTAGGATATTCTCGAGGAAAAACGCATGAACGGCAATAAACCCTAGATGTCCCGGAAAAGTAAGTCTTTTGACGGGTGCCAAAGATGCATAAGTGCGAAGGATATCAAACAGTTCCGATCTGAGAAGCATAGGGAGAATCAGGGCCAGACTGGGACTGGGCTTGGAAAGTCGCGAGCCGTGCTGGAGGTCTTTGCTTCATGGTTTCTTGACAAGCCGGCCATAAAGTAGCACACGTGACACAAAATCAAACTCGTTCAAATTTTTTCGACCACTAGTTTGCCATGTTCTCCTACTTTCGTCTCGCCCCCAGATGTGTTCGCACGTGTCCGCGAGCCACTCTTCATCGCCAAATTCAGCGTAGTATCTCTTATACGCCCTCGACGCGCTCTGAGCTCTCCCCTGAACCACCCTCTGAGGCCGACATCCTCGATGAAGACGAGGACGTGATGGACGAAATAGAAGAGATAGAGGACATAGTCAAGGCTAATCCCGATCGAGGGGAGACCAGGCAGCCAGAGACTTATCGGGAGTTCATGGAAGCTGCTGGTGAGAACTTCATGAAGGCTGATAAACCAAACAAGTGGCTTGGTGGCGAAGTAGTTGAGTTCGTCTTGCTTCGTTGTGTCTTACTTGCTCAATAGCCCACTCAACTTTTTGTTCAGCCGTTCCCCATGAACCCTTCCTTCCGGCCACCGCCACCTGTCTCCGATGCCACCCGCACCGCGATATACGACAGCTTTATGGAAGACCCTATCGAAAATGATGTTCGAGCCTTGTCCCAGAAATATCATCTGAGTTTGAAACGTGTCGACGCAATATTAAGGTTGAAGGGTATGGAGGCGGATTGGCTCAAGGTCAGTTGCTTTCTTCCGTCTTCGCGCCGCATAACGGCTATCTTCAATGATGTTTCAAACGATTAGTCTTGAAGACACTCTATGGTTAAAATTCATATTTAGTTTTTCCTGAACTTATTATATTTTATGACGAACCACCGCTAACATCATTTTTTTTCTTTAGGTATGTGTGACTCAAATTGAAGTGTCGCAACACGCACTGACTTTTTTCTTCCTCTTCGATCATAATCATTAGAAGGTTAGTCCTTTTCCATACCCTTCGGTTTCAACATCCATATGGACCTTCTTGATGAGACCTTAAAACATTCATTCGCGAAATGGAAGACATCTGTGGTGCCTTACATCACCCAGACTCTGGTTATAAAACGTTTTGCAACCCCATCTGATCCTTTTATCCTGTATGAAAAGCATATATCAGCGGGTCACTGACTTACTTTCGTCTTAGGGCAAACCACTCCAAACGGGTTTCCGTACTGGAATGGAAATGATTCTTAATGTCCCCCAGCACAACACTAACCAGAATCGGAGAGATGCCCACGAATCCGACATACTCGAACAAGATGAAAATCGCGACGCTGCTCGACAACGCTACCAGCAATTGTACTGGGAGTCTGTTCCTGAAGATGGTCGAGTAAGTTACCGTTCCTTGCTTTCTCGCATTTACATTACCGAGCTGACAACGACCTCAGGAACCCATTGTCCCCGCATCACTGGAGCACGCCAAGACGACTGCTAAACGATATACGGAGATGCGGGAAGCGTATAAGTCGAATCCTCAGCTTATGCCCCCTGTCAAAGATATCACAACACAGTCACCGGAGGAGAAAGTTCAAGTCATCACGAAACCTGGGCGACCATCGTTGAAGTTCATCGATGTTGGTGGACACTTTATCGAGGTGAACGAACGTCTCAAGCGTATTGCGGGGTCAAAACGCCGAGCCGAGGTTGTGCGTAGGCGGTATCAGAGGGATTGGGAGGAGGATTGGGATTCGTCGTATATTTAATTATTTTATTTTATTTAGTTCATGCCCACACTATACATGCTTCATACCTTGTACTCCTCAGCGAATGACTCGTGCTGGGTCTGAGGAGAGAAGAAGTTGACTGCACAATCTCAGTCAAGCCCACAAACTTGTCACTCAGTATTAGGGATGAAGGTCACAATGTATGTTACTATGTTACTATATTGATATCTACCTCCGCTAACAAGTAGCTAAGGACACTTTCAAAGTAAGAGCCTCGATAGACCTAGAGAGTTACAGAGCATATAGAAAACGTCCACCAATACTGTATGTACTCGACTGTGCAAGAGTCCATTCCTATCGAAAAATCAACATTCACGTGATCTGAACAGCGACATCAGCAAGATGGGAAATTATATTCCAGGTTTCCCGTGGTTTCCGCTGGTTTTTGGGTTGCGGAAACCTAAAACGGCAAAACAACTTGTTTTTAGTCACGAAGTTTGTATTAGAATGCGCAAGTTTCCGGAAAAAGTGACATAAGTCACCAAGTCTCAGGGTTTCCGGGTTTTTTGTTGGTTTCCGATGGTTTTTTTGGTTGAGAAACCATCGGAAACTAATTTGCCAAACTACTGATGGATGTACTACAGATTGCATAGTAAGCATATTATAGTTCTTGTTCCGACTTGTGTTTGTACCTCATCTTCTCTAATATGCAAAACGGAAGTCCAGTCGTTGGTTTCCCTCGTCCTTCGTCGTTTCCACGTACTCCCTTTGCTCCTGAATGTCCCAAGGCGGAATTATAAGATACACGATGAATCCACGCGCACGCGACATACCCTTTCGCTCCAGGAGTTCCATATCTTGTCTCTTCTGGCGTTAATTGTGCGATAGAAGAAGAACGTTGAGATGTATATGACAATGTTCATCGACGCAACAGCAATGAGAGCACGATTTCCTTTTTTATCTATTTGCCAGTCAGTACCTGCACAACGGCAGCTATTATGACGGTCAACCACTTACACAGAGGCTGTTTGTCCGATTTCCGTGAATTCAATGAATGCGACAAATTAAAGGGAGTGAGAAGCACACCTTGTCTGCCGTCCGGTAAATATTAGCCTGTAGAGCGTCAGGGTGAGGCTTGCATACGATGCGGCAGCCACTTACATAAACGATAGCTCCCGCCTGCACAAACATATTGTAGCAACTATTCGTGGGATGAGAAATTTGTCAGTACGTTGATAGTGCGACTCACCTTGCAGACACGGTTCTAATGCGTAGTCAGTGAGACCCGGGAATAGATAAATACGAAGGGAGAGAAATACCTCGTCCGCACGCTATTTGAGTTCCTTGACGTCCACGCAACTTGAATGGGATGTATGTAAGGGAAGCCCGTGATGAGGGTGACAACGGCATAGTAAACCCATTGTGATGTGTGGGAATCAAAGGTGTAAAGGGCTACGAGGAGGGGAAGTGCCCATAATTGAAGGATGATCGTCGCCGCCACACGGCTGTTGACCTTTTCACTGAAAAAAGCAGCCGCAAGTAGCAAAAGCCCACCCAGCACTGTCGAAGGGATCGACAGCAAGTTCGTCTCCGTAGTGTTGAATCCGAGATTACGAAGAGAGAGGGTAAGGTACGTTTGGGGAGGGCCAACCGGGACTGCACGATTTGTCAATCAAACCGACATGGATGGATCTGGTGCTGGAACTCACTCTGGTGAATGATGCCAAGGATATACAGAGGCCAAAGTCTCCAGTCCTTTAAACCTTCGAAGATCTTTCGGATGCCGAGTCCCTCTCGATTGTGCATGTCGGACTTCGTAGGGTCATCTCGGAGTACGCGGTTGACAATGATCGTCTCTTCCCTTGATGCACCAAGAGTGATTAGCCTTGCTAGGTGAATTAAGCAACAGAGAGCTATATACCTTTCGTTGAACCAGCCCTTTGGACGATGCCAGGCTTTAGTCTGTGTCGGTCCAGCGGGCATGAGGAACCATGCGCCAATTCCGACACCGAGGGTTAACAAGCCCTCGATCAGGAACAAATATCGCCATCCCTCCTTACCATGAACTCCGCGAAGACGCAAAATCCCAGTTGCAAGGAAGGCGCTGACGATGTGTGAAATGTAATTTGAGAACCAGAAAAAAGCCAGTCTGATAGGTACTAGATTTAAGAGGAATCAGTCAAATAAAAACGAGGGTTGAATGGCACATACACTCTGTTTTAGTGAAGAAGTAGGACAGATATAGGACAACATCGGGTATAAATCCTCCCTGCATGAAGCCAAGGAGCGCCCTGAGTGGTGATACCATGAAAGATCGGGACCCAGAAGTAAGCAAAATGACCAACCTGCAGGCCAAGAATGATGATCTTCCCTTTAACCAGAACTGAGAAAACGATACGATACTCCACAGCATCATCTGTTAAAGGCGTCAGTGGTGTCCTCTCGGTCGCAGACAGACGTGCCTGTGAAGGAATCCAATTGTCAGGTCCAACCCGTTTTGAGATTAGTTGAGAGGGTAATTCTGTATAAGTTATCATCTGGATTGAATTGGCGAACAACAACATGGACAAGATACATACCCGCAATAAGGAAGCATAACCTAAATAACGTGTTACCGAGGTTGAAGTCGTTCGTCGTGAGATTCAAGTCGTCAAGAAAGTTGTCCGAGTTGGCTTGTGAAATGTTGCCTCTGTCCAGGTCCAAGGCAAAGAACATGATGCAAGCCCAGACTGTGATACGCCAGTCCAACTTTCGCAACACGTTCTGTAGGTGCAAAAATCAACACAAAGCTGGGAGCGATGTTGGAAACGTACCCGTTCTTCTCGATAAGTCCAGCGTGCCTTTGGATCAAACCGGTGTACATTCTCGTACTGTGGTGGAGGCCGGTAAACTTCTAGACTCCTTGGATCGTCAAAAACTGAGGGTTGCGTCGCGATCGCTTCCAAGTCTACGCGTCGGCGCCCCCAACTGCTGAAGAGACTTGTAGAACGGGATTCCTCTGGTTCGGCAAGAGGCAAGGGCTTTTCATCATCGAGTGATGTGCTCGCCGGCGTCAGTTGGACCTTCTCGTTCAGAGAAGCCTTCTCGTCGGCGATTTTGCCGAATCCAACGATACGAGTGGTCATATGTGGGAGCTGGAGACATACAGTGTGAAGTTTTTTGGATTCTTATCGTTCTGTGGGCGTGATGTCAAAATAGTATGTTATTGCGTTCAAGAATCACAGAATGGCGCGATTTGGGCGCTTGGAAGACAAATGTCCCCATACGTGATTGAGAGTTTCCATATAAGGAAGGAAGAAATAAGCACACCATCGCACAGTTGTTATCCAATCGAAGTGCATACAGCCGTATGATTTTACTGTATAGCCCTGAGTCCCTGACGAATTTGCACTATCGGCTATGCTACCTCGTACTTTCTACCGTCCGCGGCCTCGGCCTCTGAGTGCTCGTTGCGCCGCCCCTGGAGGTGCCCTCGGCCCAGGGTTTTGCTAGCGAATAATAACTATTAGAATCGCAATCGTAGACCAAAGTCCTTGGCACCTACCGCTTCGCTCTGAGGGTTTCTCACTGTCTCGTCGACACTGAGAATCAAGGAAGCTGCCTCAGCAGCACTGCTGATAGCATTCACTTTGACGAGGCTGGGTTCCCAGACAAAGGCATCCATGTTGTCGCGTACACCAGAGATACCATCGACATCGACGCCAAACCACTTCTCTCCAGCCGCATGCTTCATACGAAGCTTGTTGAGGATGTCCGTGGAGTCCAGGCCGGCATTGTCGCAGATCTGGCGAGGAATAATTTCGAGGGCTTTCGCAAATGCAGTCATGATGAGCTGCAATTTGCCTGGGATGGACAGAGCATGTTTTCGGATGTATGCAGATAGTTCCATCTAGATCACACCGTCGAAGTTAGGATTGAAAAAGATTATCAGCGTTTTTCAAGTACCTCGATGGCTCCGCCTCCTGCAACAACTTCTCCATTTCTCACAGCGCGCTTGACAACCATAATCGCATCATGAAGACTCCTCTCAACCTCTTCGATGAATTGATCTGCACCACCGCGCAAGATCAGGGTGCAAGTCTTTGCCTTAGGGCAGTTTTCGAAGAGGTTGTATCGCTCGCCGCCAATCTGCCTTTCCTGGAAGGAACCACATGTGCCGAGATGTTCTCTGCCAATATCAGAGCAGGTCGACTGTACAGCGCCTCCGACAGCCTGGACCACGCGGCGCAGGTCGGCAGCAGCAACACGACCAGCACAGAAGATATCGCGGTCGGCGAACCATTGGGTTGCGAGATCCCCGATCGGGAGTTTGCTGAGGACGACCTTTGCGCCTGTTTTTTCGATAGCCTCCAATTTTCTGTAGATGATCTCCCACTCCGCATCAACGATGGCCTGGTAATCGGAAACAGCCTCTACTCGGACCTCGGCGTTGTCTTTTTCCGCCTTCAACTCTAACTCCACGTTTAGACAGAGGATAAGAGGATCCGTGAACTGTTTGGGTTGTTGTTCCGCGCCGGCGTAGGTGAAAGTCTTCTTGAAGGCAACTCCCCGCACCAGAAGAGAATCTTGCATACCACCTCCAGCGATTTTCTTTACGCCGATCAGCGATTCGTCAAGATCGTCTTGGTCAAGGCACTGGACAGCATCAACAACCATGTTGGAAAAGAAGGGTTTTTCGGAGTGAATGAGTTTGGATGACATCGACGTTGAAGCACATTTTAACAGGAGTGATCGGAATTTCCTAGAGTCGAGTGGGTAAGACGTTAAATCCACATACACAGCAAGCGTACTCTGAATCTGATTTGTCAATCGTTACTTGAAGCTCCTTTATATGGTCAATAGCCTTTCAAGAGTGTTCAGCAGGAATAAAGAAGCTTCCAGACGATACACATACCAACTGCGACGCCTTCCGGAAACCTTTCATAATGATATGGGGGCTGACGCCTTCCTCAATATATCCGCGAACTTCTTTAAGAAGTTGAGCAGCCAATAGCACCACGCTGGTCGTTCCGTCACCCACTTCAGCATCCTGTGCCCGGGCGATGTCGACAAGAGTACGCGCAGCAGGATGTACGATATCAAGCAACTTCAAGATTGTCGCGCCATCGTTGGTGATCTGAGCCTCGCCACGATCGGAAACAATGAGTTTGTCCATTCCCCTTGGACCCAAAGTGCTGGAAAGTGTCTGCGCTATCGCGAGACAGGCAGCGATGTTGGACAGTAATTGAGGAGTTCCCTGAGAGGTGTCTGTGCCCTCCTTGAGGAGGACTACAGTCGGTTGCTACAAAAGCCTGTGTAAGGAAAATACGGATAGATTAAACATGAACCTCACCATCGGTAGGCCGCGCTGCATTTTGGATGAATGGGAGCAGATTAACTTGGATAAGTTTGCGTAATATTTCTCGGCCAAGTTTGTGATTGTTTGTCGACCGCGTTTGACGCGTCCGCCGAAATTATGAGTCTGCCTCAGAACGCGTTCTTGCATAATCTCTCTCAGCGCCATGGCAGATGACGAGCAGCTCTCTGACGGTCCACCATCCGGCCTATTCTTTGCTGGGTCAGACGATGAGGATGAGGACGTCTTCATGGAACAAGCCCACACGCCAGCGGCCACTACTCCTGGGGCGTCTTCACCCCCATGCCTCTTTCTTCCTGACAGCGACGACGAAGGTGCTTCTGGTGTAATAAACCCCTCACCTCTCGCCCCGAAAAGAAAGTTTACAATACCCGATGACCACGACGACGAAATCCGTTTGCCTTCACCGATACCATATCATCCACGCGCGCCCAGTGTCGAGAGTGTCCAGGAAACCGTGGTCAAATCTGTCTCCCTTCAACGCGCTACTCGTAAAGACGAACCACTCCAGAAAAAGAGACGTCTATCAACTTCGCCCTCATCGACGACACCGCCAGCCTTTCCGCCGACGTACCTGGGTGAAGTTCTAGTGCCTAATGCATGGAGTAATGTCTCTGGGAAGGGTTATATTAAGTGCAACCAAGTGGTTAAAATCCACCGCGACGAACAGGAGGAGCCCAATCCTGGCCCCAGCAAATCCAATGGCGCCCAAGGACAGAAGAAAGGGAACGGAAAGAAACAGATTTCGTTGACTGCAATGTTGAAGCCACAGCCGTCCAAGAATAAGAAGAAGGTCAAAGGCGACAACATTGTTCGTCTGCTTAATAGTAAGGGGACAGGTAGGTTTTAGCTTCATCATGGACGTACGATTTCCAACGCACATTCTAGAATTTGGTCGTCTGCCTACAGACGTATCATGGTGGGTGTCAAAGTTGTTGGACTTGGGTATGGCATGGCATATAAGTCTCTGCATAAGTCACAGTCACTGAATCTCTGTATCAGGGATCGTGGAATTCCGCGGGATGATGACCGATTGCCCGGATAAACTCTCGACTGGCACAAGCCTTTTTGTCACCCTCCAAGTCTACATCCTTGCATCTGCATTCAAGCCTCCTACTATTTCAGACGTAGATGAGCAACCTACGAACATGTTCAACGAAGGTCAAGAGACTTTAGACGAGAAGTAAGCCGTAACGCGATCTACATTCCGATGCTTGCTTATTTGATTCGATCTGGACAGGACATTGAGGGAGAGAAAAGAGGCCGTCTTGAAGTTATTCGATGTCATAGGCCTAAAGCCACAATCTGGTGCTAATGTTATTGCGCCTCATGACGAGGCCAGGATCCACGAGGAGGCTCTCAGTCACCTCGCAAAACATAAGCCCAAAAGAGTGACGGAGATAGTGGGTGACAATGAAGAAATTGAAGTCGATGATGCCGAAGATTTGTCAAAGAACGACATCGACGCTATTTACAAAAGGTATTTCTGAGCTAGGTCCTCGTTCTCAAATATTTACTAACGTTTTGCCCGTAAGAGCTCAACACAATGATCGTAATATGGGCACGATGGAGCCAACTGATACATTCACTCTTACTCTGCGGGGTTATCAGAAACAAGCGCTCTTGTATGAAAGTCGTCGTCTGACCATGCGATGAACTCTAACATAAGCTTGTGCAGGTGGATGCATTCCCTAGAATCAGGAAAGATGGATGCTCGGGAGTCTTCGTCAATGCATCCTTTATGGACTCAGTGAGCTCTTTAACGCATGGAGTTACTATCAATTACGTTAAACTTCGTAGATATGTCTTTCCTGAGGAGCCTGTCATGGATGAAGGCGTCATCGACCTCACAGCCGACGAGAAACCGTTCTACATGAACCCATATTCCGGTGAAATGAGCTTGGAATTTCCGAAGTCTGAGAGAAAATTCAGAGGGGGGATTCTTGCGTAAGTCACACTATAACGTCCTTCGGCAGGATATTAACAAAATCGAAGTGACGGTGCTGTACTTTCGATGAATTTGTTTGTAACCTATTGCTAACATTCCTTGCTGTTTCTTCTGGAACAGAAAGTACGGTTTTCTTTTAGATCATGGCATTGACAGTTTCTCACTTTTTCCGGTCTAGTGGGCATGGGCAAAACCATCATGTTGTCTGCGCTCATTCACAGCAGCCTTCCATCCGTGGAGGACACGAAGGTACCTCCGGCAACGAAGTCGCGCCAACTGAAACTCAACACGGCCTTCCGTCCCGCAGTCCAACGTAAGCCCCAGAAACCCAGTTCCGCCACTCTGATAGTTGCGCCCACATCACTACTGGCCCAGTGGTCGGAAGAGCTTGGGCGGTCAAGTAAACCTGGGTCGATTAAGACCTTTGTCTGGCATGGGCAGAATCGACTAGACCTCGAATCTGCAATCGAGGATGCCGATGACGACGACACATGTATCAAGGTTGTAATCACTTCATATGGAGTCCTTGCATCCGAGCATGCCAAATCGGAGAAGTCCACTAGCAGTAAATCCCCGGTCTTTGAAAGTAAGTCGAATGACTGTTTTAAACTAGCCTAGTGCTAACTTATTCTGTAGTTGATTGGCTACGAGTTGTGCTTGATGAGGCCCATTCTTGCAAGTCCAGGGCAAGCAAAACAGCGAAAGCTGTCTATGCACTTCAGGCACGGAGACGATGGGCTGTAACAGGTAAGTGGAAAGCGCTTTTTGGCTTGTCCCGGGATTAAACAAACTTATTAAGGGACGCCCATTGTGAACAAGTTAGAAGACTTGTATTCACTATTGTGAGTTTCTCCCCGTGATATATGTTGTGATACTGTATTGAGGTGATAAAAAAAAAGGAAGTTCCTCGATTTCAAACCTTGGGCAGACTTTGCCTTCTTTCGTTCGTGCGTTGTTTCGTTGCTTGAACGTTTGACTCTGTCGTCTTATATATCCTTGTAGCTTTATTACGCTGCCTTTTCTGGCTCGAGATCCCAAGGCCATCGAGATTGTGCAAGTCATACTGGAAAGCGTGCTTCTGCGGCGTGAGAAGAATATGCGCGACATAGATGGCAATAAAATCGTGGAACTCCCTTCAAAGGAGGTATGTGTCTGTACAAGTGTAACATTGTACCTGAGCCTCAATGTATTGAACAGGTTGTGGTGGATGAACTAGAATTTTCGCCACTTGAAAGAAAGATCTACGACCAGATATACATTTCTGCAAAGAAGGATTTCGAGCGTTTGGATGCCAAGGGCCTCGTGAGCAAGAACTATACGCACATTCTTGCCATGTTGATGAGGTGAATTGTGCCTCATCTATGTAAGCTTGATTAGTTGAGTGACTGACCCATTTGCGAAGGTTGAGACGGGCTGTCCTCCACCCAAACCTTGTTCTAACGCGTGAAGACGCCCGTGCACTGTCTCCCGCTGGTGATGGTGCCATTGATGTCAACGACTTGATACGGCAGTTTGCCGACGCTGACAAGACCGAGGGCATCGACAAGAACACCTTCGCCGAGGAAGTCCTGGCGAAACTGGCAGATACAGAAACAGAGGAATGTCCGATTTGCCTGGATGTTATGGAGACGCCTATGATTATCCCTGGATGCATGCATCAATGGTGAGCTCGGCTTTCATCCTCAAGGACCGTTGATTCATAGCGTTTCACAAGCTGCAAGGATTGTATTCTTGCGCACCTGGCTACTTGTGAGGAGAGACACGAAGAGTCGCGCTGCCCAACGTGTTCTCAGGGGCCTATCAAGGTTCTTCGTTTCTTCATCCTGGATGTATAGCTCCTCACTGCGTAATAGGCGAACGAGTTGATTGAAGTAGTGCGCCGAAAGAAGACATCAGACATGTCTAGCTCTCAAGCTCTGGAGCCTGAGATCACTCTGCGACGCAATGACTTCCAGACTTCAACTAAACTCCAGGCCCTTCTCAAAAATCTTCGTAGGTCTTGCAAGATCGTGCTTGCGTTCTTTTTGACGAAGACTCCGGTTTTCAGAGCGCCTCCGAGACCAAGATCCTTGTTTCCGAGCTGTGGTGTTCTCCCAATTCACTTCGTTCATGGACCTTATACAAGTTGCACTGGAACGCGAGAAGTACGATCAATATCGCTTTGATGGATCCATGGACATCAAGAAGAAGAATGCTGCGGTGGCAGAGTTCAAAGCTCCTTCAAGAAAGCCGAAGATACTTGTCATCAGCTTGAAGGCTGGAGGTGTTGGATTGAATGTCAGTGCCGCCCTTTGTGGTTCTCAGCTTCGCTTCTGACTATAATTTCCTTGATAGCTGACGACTGCGAATCATGTATTCATGGTAAGCTAATGCATCATATTATACTTGATGAGAGTCGTACTAACCATTTTATTTTAGATGGACTGCTGGTGGAATGCTGCCACTGAAAATCAAGGTTAGCTCCTCCATGGCAATATCAGCGTGCTTACTATACTAAGATAACACCCACCCACCAGCCATTGACCGTGTTCACAGAATCGGCCAGGAGAAGACCGTCTACGTGACACACTTCATTGTAAGCGACCCACTATACTCTTGGTGATCGGTATATTGATGAAATGCATCAGGTGGCCAATACCATTGAGGGTCGCATCCTACAGATTCAGAAACGCAAGACGGCTATCGTCAAAGAAGCCTTTCGAGGAAGTGGGGCGCGGGGTGAGGGGGCTGATCCTGAGAGTGTCGAGAACTTGAAGATCATGTTCGGAGACGACTAAAAAGTATGACCCCGACCCATTATAATCTACGGAAGGATATACATTTATACTCACCTTCATTGAATCGTGTATTAAGACTAACACCTTACTCCATAAGTACAAAACTTAGCGACGGATAGCTGGCAATTGTAGTTATGTATCCGAATGAACCGAATCGATATCTGCCTCTACCCTCACCAGAGGACCAACGAACGAACTTGACAGAGTGTCCACATTTGCCTCCTCCGCTGCCACAATGAGCTTTACACCCTCTCCCACGATACTGCGTGCCTTGCCCTTGTCCTCGGCCCAGGTCGAGACTCGTGAGGTCCACACTGCGAGATGAGTTCCCCAATGCGTTAAAGCACTGCGTGCTATTTGGATGTCAGGCTTTGCCCGCTCTGCATATGCACGCAAGAACGTGTTCAAAACAATCGTCGTAAACTTTTCGGCGGCAGGGGCATATCGTCGTACGAGATGCACCTCGGCACAGAATTGACCGATTTCAACGCCTGGAAGGCCAGGTTTCGCAAGTTCCCAGTCGAAAATGTAGACTTTTCGGAGCTTCTGCTGTTCATCCAGAGTGAACATGATATTTCCCGGCCAAAAGTCGCCCATAACGAACTGCAATAATTCAGCGCAGGTTCAGCCTTTTTTATGCTTGCGAAAGAAAATAACAGTAACTCACGCAATCACGAGCAGTGACCATGGCCGTGCTCACGTTCTCCGCCACCCTCTTCACCACATCGACTTCGGCATCCGCAAGGACCAGCGGCGGATCTGCCAGAGCTGGAGGAACGTCATCTCCTTTACTTGGCTTGAGGGTCTGAACCAGTCGGCCGTACGTGGCCCATGCTGACACTTGCAAAGCCTGCTTGTGCTCCGAAAATAAGTCCAAGATGCCATTCGGATTCGCGCGACTCCATTCGTGCATTCCGCCAATGAAATGCCCTAGCGATGTACCGATCGACGCGGCTAATGTAGTCGACGTGTCGTCTCGGCTCTGAAGCATGAAATCCTTGAGCGTGAGGATGTCGGTGCCACAGTCTTCCATGATGAGGACATGGTGCTCCTTATCAAACTTGTAGATGGTGGGGACGCTGACGAGGGAGTCGGCGGGCAGCCAGGCTTTGACGCGTGTCATTGCCTCATATTCAAAGATCTGAACAGGAAGGAAGTCAGCGTCGGTACCACGCTCGTGACGCCCAGATCTGAGTACGTACCTGACGATCTACAGAAAACGAAAACGTAGTGCCTTTGATAAAAGGCTCTGCATGCTTCAAGACGAACGTCTGATGACCATCGATGGGCGCAATGAGGTGGATCCGATATGCAAAGTTGGCTGTACCACCTGTGAGAGCCGTGACAGTGTGGCTGGCATAGGTAGTACTGGATAGATACGCTTGGACGCCGTCGATAGTAGTCAGATCGGTGTTACTATTAGGAGTCGCGCTCATGGCTGCAGTGAAGTTCTCGGCGGGGGATATTGATTCGAGATTTGACTTGACGTCCCCGCTTATTATGATGATTCCATCTTATCGGAGCCATAAAAACGGGCCCGATTTATGAGTCGAGGAAGCTACGAATCAGAGGTGGCAGCGAAGGAGGAGCAAAACCGAACTCGGCGTTCGCCGTGCCGTGCGCGTTGCTGATTTGAACGCGTGTCTATTTTTCTTATTAGGATTATTCCGCTGGGTTCTGAGCAGTGAGAACTGTTAAGATCTCGTCAACGGGCTGTGGCGCAGCAAACATAGCAGGTTCTGTAGGAAGGCCATATATTGATGAGGCTATTAGTCGGAGCTTTGTATCGTACTACCCCCAAACCAGACAACCCAAATTAAACGACGTTGTTCATGGCCATCTACCAGACGGACTGGGGTCCCATTTAGCAGTGTCTTCCCTATGAGACCGATTCTTTGCCTTGACAACGCCCTCAGACGGTCTTGAGATACGATAGGTTGCGAACATAGATTCTTGAAAGGTGCGCAGACTTGGGCAGTGAATTCCAAACAACACAGGCGTCCAAAGCCCAACTACTTCTGGGTCGAAGTTTTCGTTCTCCCTCATGTCTTCCCATCCATCATAATTGTCCTCATCCTGCCCACCCTCCAATAATGGCAACAGATACGTAGAAAAGGAGGAGTTGTAGTTGTAGTTGTTCCATCCAAAATGTTGAAGTTGTAAAAACGCCGAGAAGCGTTCCGCGTATTGCCAGTCTGGAAGCGGCCAGTCTGCAGAGTTGTCACGATGCTGGCGGGTGCTGTCTCGGCGAGATATCGTGAGACCGAGGAGGAGGGGGAAATGGGTCGCTATCCAATCAAAAAGGTGGAGTCCGGCCTGCAAAGCGCCGCCGATAGAGAGGACCTTCAATGGCGCACTGTGGACGGCTTGTAGAACGCCTAATATGGCTGCATCTGTCATGTTCATATTCACAGTAATCTTGAAATGAGTCAATTCAGGCATTGATCCGTGCGAGGCTCGTTGAATCCATTCAGCGAATGTCGGAATATGAAAGGCGACGAGATCGCTAAGGTAAAGATACTTGAGGGTAGGGAAGAAGCGGCACTTGTCCCAGAGTGACTCTGGAGGTGGGAACGCCGAGCCCGCAATGGCACGAGCGGAGAAATTATATAACTTTGGGCAGAAAAGCATGGCAAACCAAGGGCTTTTTTCGTGTGTAACCATAATGTCAAGAATTCGAACAGAACTCGACAGGGTGCCTGCGACGTCGAGGAGCAAAGCGCGTTGAGCTTTTTTACTGATGGTGCAGAATCGAAGATCCAGGTGGTCGAGGTTCGGAAGGCGACAGATAGCGGCGATCACATTCAAAGGTAGCCTCATCTGAGAGAAGAGGATTGTCGTGAGGTTGACACTGGAATTGATGATCCTTTCCACAGATCTTAACAGAGGCGCGTAAAACTCTCCCTTCCCAAAGGTCGATTGTAGTTTCTCCCAAAGGTCTGCCCATTGGTCCGCGATCCAAAGTCTTTCCAGTTTATTAAGCAGGTCGCTGTGCCTTTCGAGGTGCCCACAGAAGGCCAAGACCTTGTCTCGAGCGGCAAAGGCCTCCTTCTCGATGAATTGATTCACTGGAAGGTCAGATGCCTTCAGTTCGTCGTAGAATGACATCGCTAACTTAAGCACAATTTTCTTTGACTGCAGAAGTAGGCCACTAAGCAAATTAATTGTATAGAATGAAAGAACGAGCTCACGCTCACGAGGCGGCGGTATCCAATCTCATTGAGCCGCCGGCATACGGAGGAGAGCCGACGAGCTCGATGTTCTTCGATGTGGCTGAATATCTCGTCCAAAATTTCACCGGGTAAATCGAGTAAGTGTATTTCCTGAATCTTTGGAATACCGAAGGAGCCTGCAAGAACATCCAAGGTTTTTTCTGATAGTCGATCAATATGCTTAATATGAGATAATGGAAATGCGTGGGGGACTCACGCGTATGTTCAAGAAGAAACCCATAAGAAACATTCGGCGGCACTTTCCAAGCCTCGCGAAACTTCTCCCATACACCTGGGTCATCGAATTTGTAGTCCATGGCTTCCTCCTCTGAGCTGTCATCTGAGCCACTAATCTGTTCGGAGGTGACAGATGTCGCGAGCACAGTAAGCTTGAGGAAGCTAGTCATATAGGCATGCCAGATTGCTTGCACTTCTAAGAAACGCTGACGACGGATATAAAATTAGGATCGTACCAACACTCAGACAGTATATAAAGGTCAATCACAGTGTTATGTCGACCAGTCAAGTCCAATTTACCCTGCAATACAACGTCAAAAACGGTCGGCTGTGGATCTCATAGGCACGCACCTTATAAAACCCCTGCAAAGCTTTAAAGAATGCCCGGATTCGCCACTTTCTGAGTACATTCACTGCTTCGGTGAGTGTAGAGGGATCCGGAGATTCTACTCTGGCCACGCGATCAGCATAGACCCTTCGCAATCCCTCTTCTTTCTTTCCATAGACACGCAAGAACGGCTTGTACTTTCTAGTGCTGCTGAGGAGAGCAGCTTTTTCGTCTTTGAGGTCGTCGTCAAAATACATGTTTAATTCCGAGTCCCGATGTTGGAGTGGCGGAGTCAGTTTGATCTTCCTCCTGAACCACAATCATGACGACATCCAACGAAGCAACTGCAGCAACGCACGAAACAGCCGAGTCGTATCCTTTGCCCAAGGCTAAACTGTCAGCAGTCTCTCGTTTCAAACAGTTTGCTGGCGATCGTCTAGGAATTGGCAAGACTGATCCCAAGATTGTCTTTCCCCCGCCTTCTTGGTTCATAACCGATGAACCACATATATCCTTAAGCAACGAATCACAAGAGACCTCCAGTGACACAGCTGAACCCCCCGAGGAACTCGACCCGCCTGAACCAACGACATTTGCGCTTAAGATACGGCAGTTGATTGAGTCGTTGCCGCTCCCCGCAAGCGTATCTGCGGCAATCGGGGTGAGCCATGCAGATCAAGGTGTAGGCACCGAACACACCAGTGTCGCACCACCTGTCGATGTCAAAGGCCCACCAATTCCGGACGCTGTGGATGCCAAGACACTGCGGCTCTTGTCCTCGGAGAACGTGATGAACGGCGATGATGCTGGCGTTGGCGCTCACAGCGGGCCGTCGTCGAGTGGTGGATCATATAGGCAGAGCGTGTGGTCCATCCTAGAGAAGATGAAGCCTGGACGCGTAAATCCTGCAGAACAGGCTGCGGATCCCCTGTCTCATGCGAACCCGCAAGCGACAGAACACGGCGAGAAAGGCGTGATGATGTATTCCCCGCTTGAGCCCACGGCGGACTCGGAGGTCGAAATCGCAGAGTCTGTTGAGGTCCCTAATGAGCCCACTCCTGAGATCGACAATGGGAAGGGCAAAGCGCTTGGGACAAGCGTTCCACCACCCTCTACAGCGACAGAGACACATTGGGTTCCTTCAACTACCAAGATCTCCGTACTTACTACCTGGTGGGGCTATCGGCTTTACCTCCCCCCACCCGTAATGGCTACACTGGATTCCAGCCAGGTGAAAGCGACGCAGCGCGCGGCGATGATCACCGCGGCCCTCACCTGGTTCCTGAAGCGGGTTCCGACGCTCATGGTCCCCGCGCCGATGTTGCCGACCGTGAAAGTTCTCCGTCGGCTCGCTCCACTGCTTGGATATATCGGCGTCTTCATCGCATGGAGCTGGACTAGAATATCTGCGTGCGATAAAGGTGTGTAACTCTTACGCCCTCTTTTTCTCTGTCCCTAGGTTAGCCTTTGCGTGCCTGCCACGTTATGCTTCAGAATGAGCCTTGTTACACCCCACACAAGTCACATTAGCGCATATTTATTCTCATCTTAGGAAACGGGGTCGTTTTGACTGCGACTTGGCTGTTGCCCGTCGCATTGATCCCCATGGCGTGGGACGCGGGTGATATACACGGTCCTCGCATCCGGCCGCCTACACCTCAGGAGAGAAAGTCTGGGCAGCCAGGCGCTCCTAGCTCTGGGAAAGAGAAGGAGAAGGAGACAAAATCAAGGGAGTGAGTCCGCTTGAGCTTTTACACGGCCTTGGGATGACACTGATATGATGTTCGTCTTCTTCCCCCCCCCCATGTTTCGCCCCCGAACTGCTTCACCATCAAGTTATTTCCCCCGCTTTGGATTCTGACACAAGATGGGCCCCATACCGGTTACAGACCTGGCACACTTCGTAACCTTTCTACTCTCCCTGTCTCGCATACGATTCTAAGAATCTAACGGAGGCCGCCTTGCCACACACATGACCCAGAAGACTTAAACTGGACCCCATGTGCCAGGGCAAGATTATCTCAGTCGATCAGCATCTATAATCTCTCGACGGCTTCTTAACGATGAAATTAATGACATTGACATCGCCTCCCAGGCGTCGCGTACCGTTAGCCCCATAATCATGATCTCATGCTATACAACCAGACGCGGTGAAGTCGCCTATGCTGTACACGAAAAACTCGCGTCGAAGCGTCCACTGTACATTCTCATCATTGAAACATGGTTTGTAGTGGTTACATGTGCTTGAGTGGAGTAGTTATACGCAGTCAAGAATCAACATCTTCAATGAGGCCGGCTGCCTGGTCCGCGATACGCAAATCGGGGTGTGCAGCCGGAGCGGTGTTCCTCGCACATTCGAAGCTCCCGAATCTCGCTAGGATTGGCAGGTATTAAGAAGGCCAGAAGGACACGGTGGCAGTACTCCGAGGTACTTTCTCTCGAATCTCGATTAGTACTTCACGGTGATCGTGGTGTAGGTGCAGGAGCAGATGACCTGATAGCGAGCTTTAGAAGAACTCGTATAATGAACTGTTACCGTGGACCAGAGCCTAGTATGAGGTTGAAAATTCGATGTCGACGTTCCAGGAATTGGGGTCACAGGACTGGGCCAAGTGCACCTTAGCATGCCCGAACGATATTCAGCTTGCATTTAAGGATACTTTCTGATCGACGAATTAATATTGAGTGGGGAGCAGAAGGAACATGGAGATTACGGCGATAATCTATGAAGATGATATCTATCATCGGGGCCATCGCGTCAAGGAATTCGACGTAAGTATGCCTCTGGACCTGGCGGGCGATGAAGCCGGGCTGACATGTGCACGATGCGTCCGCACTTCTGGCGTGAGTTCCAGAGTGCCAAGGCAGGATCCAAAAACGGTTTTTGTGTATCGATGGAGGAGTAGAGTGTGACTCGACGGTCCGATCCTGTACTAGTGGTTGGCCAGATCGTGGGGTATCGATCGATATGACGAGGGGGTGAGGCGCACTTCCTTGAAGTTTGGGTGTCCTTTACAAGCTAGACAGATGGCCCACCCGGAGGCATTCAGGGCCGAATTGCTGCATATAATATGGTATGTGACGGAGATGGCATCTACTGTACTCAGAAGCTGGACCTCGAAAGAAAGGACGAGAGTAAAGTACGAGATGATACTAAGATTTCAACTGATGACCCGTGAAGATCTTATCTTATCATCCATCAAAAAAAATCTAGTCAGTGCTCTCCAAGTCTCGACCGAGGTATTGCCCTTTCGCCGCCGCTGCATCTCGAGGGTGCAGCACATTTTGTGTGCGCTGGAGGATTCTTACCTGAACTTGTTAAGAGCTGTGGGAGTTCCGTGAGTATTTGATCCAGGCTGTTCCGCAACCCTGTCGCGACGTATAGATGTACCATCATGGTTTGAAAGTCTATGTAAAACACTCTAAACTTGGACCGAAGTGTTGCAATTGGTAAGCTGCAGGATTTTCCACCAACTGAGTGGGCCTGGTAGGCGCATGCAGCCAAGAAGCCGGGCTGGCATATACTCGACGCGTCCGCTCTTCCAGCGCGAAGGTGCTGCTTTACGACGCGACGCCATCTGCCATCGTCTGTCCAGACGCGGCAAAATACACTATCAGGCGTTTGAGGAGATGAGATGATACTTTTCCAAGGGGAAAACACGATATACCATTCCAAGGAGAAACAAACGTGCTGAATAGTACTGGCATCGGCCCGAGACCACCCAAGATGATATCTCACAAGGAGACAAGACGAGTATACTTCCAAGATCTCCGAGTCGTTGCTGGACAGTTTAGAGACATCGATGGATAACGAAGTACAGTCGCAACACAGATAGTGATTGTGACGATCCCTTCAGAATTTGAAATCGGGAGTTTAAATGAATGGTCTGGAGAAGTGACACACGTCCCAGGCTCGCGGTTATGACCTCATCCTCGCAGATTTCACCCCCGTTCCTGAGGTTTAATGGGCGTCTATGTATCTGCTTCACCGTCACGTCCAGTCAAGAAGCCGAAGGTGTCATAGGTCCTACCAACAGGTGCGGATATCCGTATCGGCGTGCGCGCGGTTGACAACAGTGGCCTCTCACTCGGAATTCACCGCGAATGTGGTGACGCGGCACGTTGATATTGTTTTGGAGCGTCGAAGATTCAGAAGATACATGCGCATATGTACAGACGCGTAATGCCGAGTGTCAGCCTCATCGATTTCCCGGGCCAAGATGACAACAACAAGCACATGTGGCGACTCCATTGTGCCGTCTGTGCCGTAACGGATGTCACATCGTGTCCTTAGGTTAGCGAAGGAGCCGTGGCATGTGTATATAGACATCGATGCTTGCAGAGATTATGACCCTGGATAATGGACTCTGCCGGTGCAGATGCCAGAAGATTGTGATTGTGAACTTGTGAAGATGATCCCTCCAAACTCCCGATCGGGCCGATCGGCGACACAAATCAGATCTAATCAGCTGCAGATTGGTAGTACGTGCCGGTGAATATCCTGATTCCTTCCGTCCTTCCGCCTTCCGTCATTCAAGTATTCATTCTGGGAATATTCCGCAGATTCGAGCCTCGGATAAACATATAGCACAGGACACTGACGGCCCGGAACTGCTACAAGATAGTTTTGATGATTCACGGCCCCCCGGGTGATTTGTGAACGAGGTTGGAAGGAGGAATTCGTAGATCGGACGCACTTGAATGACCCGAGCTGACAACGCGTCGCACACGCACGTTCCCGGTCGGTGGCTCGAGACAGAACGTCGTTATCACGGTCGCGGACAGTGTATATACGATCCCAACATCGAATGATCTGAGTTAGAACCAGAGTTGCAACGCCGTGATTATCCACACTGGCACATAGTTGTGCAGTGTGTCGCCGATGTTGCATATATCCAAGTGATTCATTGCATAGATGTAAATGCCCGAGACGGGACGGTAGCGGCTACGCGACGCAGATCATCAAGTAATCCCGAATGTCTCCCGTGCGGCGCTCCCCCTGGTAGCGTCTCTTGTATCACGTATGTATACTCCCGTCATCTACCACCAGTGGTATAGAATTAACATCATATTGGCAGCTGCATATGGCGCTAGGGTTATCTCGTACTATACGATGGCAGCATCGTAAGACAATGTATCCGTAGGCCCCCAGGGGCCTTGATGATATCGATAAAAGGCAATCACTTTAACTTAGCGGGTAGAGTACTAGTGGCGATAATCCCTCTGGAGTCGGGAGTCGGGAAAGGTCGTCGCGGGCTGTCACTGGCGGGCTAACAATAGTAACCTAGTCTGCGTTCCCGGGGGAGCGCTAGTCTGACAGCCACACAGGTACAGCTGAGCCAGAATAACCCGAAGACAGTAAGGAGCGCTACTAGTACGGGAACATGTGAGTCACACATATGATTCCTGTCTCGTCGCACATGCACGCTCCCGGTCGGTAGCCCGAGAAATAACGTCGTTATCGCAGCCGCAGGCAGTGTATATGTGATCCCGGGCGTCGCAGCGTGCACACCGAATGATCTGAGTCAGACCCAGAGCACCAGTCGTAAACGCCGTGATTATCCACACTGGCACATAGCTGTGCAGTGTGTTGCCGCTGTTGCATATCTCCAAGTGATATACTGCATAGATGTATATGCCCGAGACGGGACGGGCGACGCAGATCACCAAGCAAGCCCGAATGTCCCCCGTGCGGCGCTCCCCCTGGTGGCGTCTCTCGTATCACGTACGTATACTCACGTCAGTCACCAGTGGTATCGAATTGGCATTGTATTGGCAGCTGCATATGGCGCTAGGGTTACCTCGTACTATCCGATGGAAGCGTCGTACGACATGTATCCGCAGGCACTCAGGGGCCTTGATGATATCGATAAAAGGCAATTGCTTCAGCCTAGCGGGTAAAGTACTAGTGGCGGTACTCCAGTGATACTCCCTCTTAGAGTCAGGAGTCGGGAAATGTCGTCACGGTTTATCCCGGCAGGTAACCTAGTCTGCGTTCCCGGGGGAGCGCTAGCCTGACAGCCACACAGGTACAGCTGGGCCAGAAAGACCCGAAGACAGTAAGGAGCGCTACTAGTACGGGGACATACGAGTCACACATATGATTCCTGGCTCGTCCTCCTCTACCGGTGCTGTCAGACTCGATATCTCTTGAAGCGTTAACGTCGATCTGCGGCGTGACGCGCGTGGGGTTCGGGCGTGCCTTGCGCAGTAGTTCCTCCCGACTTCATGAAATGCGGCGGCTCGGGATCCAGGGAGGTATTGTCGTGTTTGTCGACTCAGGAGAGGATAACAATAACATGATTTCATATGTTCCCGTGGCAAACGAGCTACACCACTTGTCCGGCCTAACCGGGGCGCGTGCGCAAGATGAATCGCAGTTGCGCAGACAAAGCCAGGGAGCACTGATAGACAGCCACACAAGGAATGATAAGCGCCTCCCCAGAGGCTCCTAATCGCACGCAGGTCCAAGCTGGCAGTGATTGTCGCTGAACATAAACCCATCTCGGCGCCCTCTGCTGGGGTATTACCAACTATCTTTAGTCTAGGAACTTGGCCTATTAATTTGAACCCGAGTCGTCACAATGAATCACAGTCCTGGCAGGGTGGATATGGGCGCTTCATGTGCCGCACAAAGCGTTGGCATCGCTGAGTGATAAGGATCGCGTAAATGACTCTAGGAAAACGAGGCACGGTCTCCATCCAGCCCCTACGGTGTGCACGCCGCACCGTTCGTGATGGGAGGGACAAAGCACAACAGAGCCTGGGGGTGAATGCAGAAAGCATATCTGACAGGCAACACTTGCACGAGGCGCTGATAAAGCGCGGTTAAGTTTCTGGGCAGCTCTGGGCGCATGGGGGCGCCGCGAGGCGCACATCCATCACTGGGATCATGCAGTGCGGCGCTGGAAGTCCTGAGGGGCTCTGATATGCACCGTGCTATTACCAGTGACACTGATGCGATGGCGAGAAGGGAGATGAAGCAGATGATCCCAAGATGAAAAAAGATGATCAGGGCGCCCGAAACTGATGCTGATAGTTGGGTGCACACTACCATATGAACCGTAGCGCGACCACGACGACACTTGCACCGGTTATAGAACCCGAATACACTGCCCCATCATAGTTCAGCACAGATGTGAGAGCAGGATGGGGATATGGAGATATCGGCTTCTTGGCGGGCTTTCGTGGCCTCGGAGGCATCGCGGGGATTGGGCGTCGTCATCGACCGTATGCCAATGTAGACGCAGGAGTGGGTGTGTGTGGTGGCCACGGTGGAGTTTGTGGTGTTGTGGCCACGCCGTGGGGGGGGAGATAGCGTACTTAGCGATAGTGTATCACATTGGTGATATGGTACTAAGATAGCTGTGTATACTTAGATACAAAGATAGCATTGATTGGCAGGATACAAGGTTGAAGGGGAAGGCTGGGCAGCGGCGTGACGTGTGAGTTGAAGCGACTACGGCAGGTTCAGCCTGAGGTAAATTCAGTGAAAGCGGCACAGGTGTGATGTGATAATGTTGGAGGCGCGTTATCTAGGCGCGCTGCGGTGGGTATGGATCAACAAGGATATGTATTCGGATACATATGCATATGGATGAAGGATGTATGATACACACGGGAGAGCCAAATCACCAAACGTGACAGACGGGCAACGATATGGGGATGGGGATGTGCACACCTCCCGCGATCGTAGACAGGGTTTATCCCGGGGTTGGAGTACGTACATGCATCGAAGCATGGACGGGGACGGGGATGAATGGTTGTTTAGATTCGGCTAGACTAGATGTCGGCATGGGGAGGCAAGGGTGTCAGAATAATTGAATTGAATGGGATGTGGATTGGTAGACTGTCGAACATTCATGAGCACAGACTGGATGAATGAAACAAAATCAGCGAGAAATGCATGAGATTATTCATGGATGTGCGCCATGGAGATGGATTTACTTACCAGTAGCTCCGAGGGGTATGAAAGGGATCTGGGCGTGATAAGGAGTGGGGCGTTGTTGACAATATACAATTAGAGTTGGGAAGGATGGATGATGACGTGGGCGCTCATCCGAGATGATAGCTATAGCGGTGGGCGGGAGGGATGTTGATGATAGCAACGGGACAGACAACCTGGTGTAAGTAAACCCAAAGTGGCAATAATGGCCCAGTTGAATGTTGTAGTGGCGAAGGTTTGTTGACCGGGGAGGGCGGTGGCCGATAAAAGGCCGATTTCCCACGCGGGAGATGCCGAGACCCCATGGGGAAGTGGAATAGGTTTCTGTTGTTATCTACCTCGAGGCTGATTCGCACAAGATCATATTTGACACAATACTGGCCACTGCCATTCTTTCCTTTCTCATCATTGCCCTGCTATGGAGCACCCTTTGACCAGGGGAAGGTCCCGCCACATATCCAATGCTGCAATAGCACGAAGAGCATCTCAAGACCGTAAAGCCCCTAAACACAACAATGACGTGCCAGTCCAACTCATTCTAGCACCTATCCCACTCACTCCTGCTCGCCCGACATTCATCCCGTCCCCGAGTACTTCACCTCCGTCCCTCACATCATCCGCTTCCCTCTCCCCAGACTACTACGACTCCCCACCATCACCTCCAAGATCACTCGAGGACCAGGTCCACGTCGCCTACGCCCTCGACGACATTCACCTCGCAAAGGTTCTCCTCCTCCGTCTCAAAGGAATACACGTAACCGACAACGACGACCCCCGCATCGCACAAGTCAAAGACGAGGACTTTGATTTCTGCTTTGTACCCTATGGTCGGCTCATGGACGACGACGAGGAGAACACACTCAAGGAGCTGCAGAAGAGGGAGTCTGACAGAGTGGAGGAGGCGAGGCGGACTCAGCGCTTAAAGGACTGCGAGCGCATATGGGAGCAGGGTAAACAGCGTCTACGAGAACTCAAGACCCTCGCCACGAGGAAGCGAGACCTCGACCAGAAACAAAGGGTCATCCCTGCGACGGAGAATATTCGGGCAATACCCCCCACACCTCGACGCACCTCCCGTCCTCCCCCTACACGCACCGTCGTCTCCTACCGCCTCGCAGTACCCTCATCACCCCCTTCCGACCCCGAGCCATTCGTCTACGACTTTATGCCCATCCCACGCACGTCGCCCCGTACCAGTCCCACCAAACCCGTCTCACCACAATCCAAGTCTCAGACAAAGACAAAGTCCACGTCTCCGTTTTCGAGACCCCTGTTTGACGATGCGCGGGCCGTGCCGTTCTCGGACGTACTCGCGAGCATGCAGGGACCCCTGTTCCCGCCGGAAGAAAGGCCACCGAGTGCGCTGTCGCCTGCTAGGAAACGCAAAGGGGCAGAATTGCTCGAGTCATTGCTAGCAGTCACGGTGAACGAAGACGAGGAACGCAAGCAGCGGAAAGGCAAAGCACCAGTTCGCCCAACCCCAAGGAGAAGAGACAGCACCTCCACCATCGCCTCACTCCACCAATGTGCTGCCTGCTCCTCCTCGCCCTCCTCTGCGTCCTCCACCTCTTCCTCCACCTCCACCTCCTCCCGGCGCTCCTGGCTCTCCTTCTCCTCCGCCTCCTCCTCGTCCCTCTCCACAGCAGCCACCACCCCCTCCAGCTCCCCGCCCACCTCTTCATTCGCATACAAACACGCCCCCACATCGCCCCTGCGCAGCCTCTTTACGCCGCGGAGCACACTCGCCCGCCCCGCACCGACACCCATCGTCGTTCCGAGATGCAGCTGCGGACCCCACCTCACGCCCGTGCACCCCTCCGAGGCGCCGTTGCCCGTTTTGCCCGACGTGCCGTTGGTGTCTTCACGCAGTTACGGAACAACGCAGCAGGCAGACCATGTGGAGGTTCGGAGGAGTAATGGTAACGTGCTCGGGCGCCTCGCGCACCTACTGGACCTCGCGAGGAACTTCCAGAGCGCGTACATGCGCGCTGCGCTGTTTGCTGTGTCCGCAGCGGGGGATACGCTCGATGAGAGGGACCGGGAGATGCTCGTTCGGTTGCGCGTGTCTGCTTCCTCTTCTTCCCCCTCCCACTCCTCGTCGAACATAACGAAGGGCAGATTCCGCACCTCCCACCCACCCGGCGCCCGGGCCCTCCCATCCGACGTCCGGGCATTCCTTAGCCTCTCCCCTTCCTCTCCCCCGCCCTCCCCATCCTCTTCCCACATACCCCTCACACAACTCGACGCCGCGTTCCTCGAATCCACGTTCCCCCCTCCCCGACGCACTGTACTCCCTTCCCCGTTGCCGTACAAAACGCACTTCAAGGTCCCGCCGGTGCCGCCTAGGTCACCGTTTAGGGCCGTGCATGGGCCTGCGTTGGCTGAGCGGGAACGCGGGGAGAAGGGCGCACAGGTGGTGCTGAGATTGAGGAACGTGGAGAGTCCGGTGTGGCTCCGTGTTCGGGCGCTCGAGAACTCGGCTAGGGGGCTGCCGACTGGGGTTGTTGGGATTGGGGCGGGGTATGGGGGGTATGTGTTTGGTGTCGGCTCGGGGAAGGGCGGGAAGATGGGTGTGTGGGGAGCAGCGGGGGTGTTTGGTGGGGGTGGGGGTGGGATGGGGAGGCCGACGCCGAGAGAGGGTGCGCTTGGGTGTGGGAGGGAGAAGATGCTGCGGGTTGCGTATGAGGGGATTGGGGGGAGTCGGTTGAGGTTTGAGTGGACGGGGGAGGTTGAGCAGCCAGTGGTGTATTCGTATTCGAGGGGAAGGGAGCGGGAGAGGGAGGGGGAGAGGGGGAGGGGGTGGGAGGAGGGCGGTTTGGGGATGGGGATGGGGGTGAGGAGGGGTCGGGCGGTGGTGTGGTAGTGCCCCCCCTCCGTGTTGTTTTTGGTTTCTTTTGGTTTCTTTTGGTTTTGGTTTCTTTTGGCTTCTCGTTGCATTAATCTTATGCTTTCATGCTCTCCATCCGCTTTCTTCCTCACCCTCGTCCGCGCCTCGTCTATGTCTACTCCTCCCGCCCTAATCCCCATGCGCCGTCCCACCCTCCTCCTCCTTTGTCCCCTTGCACCACCACCACCACGCCTGTATATATCCACACGCCTACAGCATACCCGGGCTTCAATGCGCCCTTGTACTGTGTACCACCACCACCCACTTACTACTTACCACTTACTTGTACCATTTCTTGGCATTGCCGCTTGTTGTTGTTGTACTTGCATTGAACTTGCGTTTACTTTATACCTACACTTACACTTGTACCTGCGCTGCGCACTAGTAGAGCGGCAGCGACACCTTTGTCATTGTGCGCGCGTTGATGCGTATAGACTCTTATATACTTACCTTAGGTTATGATTAGTTGGATTGGTATGAAAATACATTGCTTTGCTTGAAGTGCTATGTGTGATGGCCACTTAGACAACTAAGACGTGTCCTGACTGTGAGCTCGCGTTGCTGTCTGTACATGGGACATGATTTACATGTCGAACGTTATGGTTAGCCGCCGGCACCCTGGTCCTGACAGCGACAGCGGCAGCAGACTTGGCATGGAAAGAAAAAAGAAGAAAAAAGAATTCGAAGGCAGTGCTAAAATCGGCGCCCGCTCACATCCAGAAGTCACACGCCAAAGCCTCTTTCAAATCCATCCATGCTTCTATAGGCACATCTGACAAGCGCAATAACGTTGCCACATACAACTGTCCACAATGTTATACAAAACATAGCCAATATAGCACCTGCCATACGCGGCGGCGTTGATCCCCCCACGACAGAAGCCCCATCACAGATAAACACACTGAAATAGAAATAGGATTAGGAACTGGAGACCTCTGCAAAATATGACGGTGGGAGCCTGCGTCCCCGGCACTTGGGGACCTGCATTATGCCCGTCGATTATCAGGGTAAAATATACGTACACCTTGATTGTGGAGGTGGTGCTGCTAGGCCGGATTGGTGGAGCCGCCGGGGGAGGGAAGCTGCGATTGGGCGGGGCGAGTTAGATCTAGAACTTGGGGTGCCGTTATTTGATATTGATCTTGGGTGTGCATTGTTTAACTGGTGTGTGCATATGGAACTAGGAGGGTGGGATAGAAATAGAGATTGACTCGACGTTCTTAGTCGTTCTGTTGGTGGCGTCGTGTCAAGGGCAGAGGGCAGGACGGAGAAGGTTCAGCGAGGGAACTTGGAAGTACCGATGTTTGCATGGGTCTTGTCCTTGGGAGAGGGGCCGAGGCCGCTCCATGTGCAGTTCCTCTCATGGATCCCGGGCATCCTTCCAGATCCCTGGGTCATCCATGCTAAGCCAACTCTGTCCGAGTCATACGGGCTGGAAGTTGACCAAACGAGAGCGGTTCATCTGTAGAGGGAATTGGAGTATCGGAGTCAGGTCTTCGGCGCCCATTCAAGTAGAGGCGTTGAATGTATTCGTCGAGCGTGGCTGACACGCTACCTGGGAAGAGCACGCGACAGAGAAAACCCTAGACAGATCGGATACAGCAGAAAGTACACGGCATGCCGTATCACTTCCACGGGCGTAAGCCTTGATCTTCCGTTGCTTCCTCTTCTCCTTCTTCATTTACTGGTCGACTTGCTTCGCATTCAGAGAGCTACCGTTGTCTGCCGCGTCCTTCTTTCCGTGTTGGACGGCTCCAAAAGTTGGCAGGTACGCGTTTGTCGATCGTGTCCCAGGCCATAAGTTAGGTAGAAAAGCATGACAGGGCCAGATAAATAACGGTCTGAAATAGAGCTGTATAAGTAGCCTCGTCATGTAGAAGGGGAAGAAAAGGCACACCTGCATCGTGTGTGGGACCATGGCAAGCTCAGGTATGCCTCGAGGTGCCTACTGCCACATGTGAGTGTTGGATGCCGGGCAGGGCACGCGTCGAGCCGCCTCATCCTAGGTGGTGTCACATCGTCGGGGCTCTAGCATTCCGAGCACAAATAGATCTTAAGCAGCGAGAGAGCCCGGGGGCATATAAAAGCGTCCAAATGGAGGTCGTGGGTGACTACTGCAAGGCAAGGTCGAGTGTCAGATCTCAGACTTCGCTGGTCTGAGAAAACTGGTCCATTATGGAGAGGAATTTGATGTGGTCTGTCGTCTGTGGGTATCTTTGATGCAGTCGACAGGTAGTTCTAGCCAGTTTTTTCCCTGGAGAGAAGGGGCCTCAAGATGAAAATGAGTGGTCCGGCCATGTGAAGAAAGTTTAGACGTGATTTGACGGCAATTGACTGAGCGGAGCTTACCAAAATACGCCAGAGCACATCTTCCAGACTTCTCCCTGATGCCTGGGGCCATATCTAGCCTCCAGGCAGCGTAGGTTTCGTCGTTGTAGATGGGAGGAATAAAAGGAGGACAACTTGAACTAGTTACTAGTGCTCCGACGTCGGATCTCGGAACGAACATGGATTCTGACCGTGACGACGACCTCAAAGATGAGAAAACTGCTCTATTCAAGATTGCTTGAGACTGCCATCCATTCTTGCGTGTCTACGAAAAGGAAGGAGAAAATTTAGGACGTGTTACGCTAGTTGCATCAGGGAATCTCTTACCTTAGAAGGAGAAACACCGGAAACCTCTGACAAAATTGTCGGTGTCTCCGACACGGTCTCCGAGGCTATCAACCTGCTGAGAATGTGGCAAATTTAGGCATTCTTTAAAACTGTGCAGGGTTTTATAAGGTGCGCACACATGTATGATGACTTGAAGCTGATTGTTTCTGAAAGGTAAATTAGACCTGACTGGTCGACATCACACTGTGATTGAGCCTGAGGTTTATCGTCTGAGTGCTACGGTAGATATGACGTTCATTATCATCAGCGTTTCCTGGAGGTGTAAGCAATCTGGCATGCGTATATAGCTAGCTTTCTCAAGTTGGCGGTACTTGGGGCTGCGGCCACGTCTGAGAAAAAGTTGGCTCCTCTGAGGAGTGCGGATTCGAATCAGAGGACGAATTGGTTACGGACTACATATTCAGTAACGGAGAAGTTTCGCGAGGGCTGGAAAGTGTCTCCGGGAATGTCTTGTGAATCTCCTAAACAAACCCGTAAGTCCTCATGCATTCAGGCTCAGGCATGATATTTACACCATCGACTATCAGAAAGGACCATGAACATTATTTCGGCTGCTTCTGGTATACACCAGGTTCATCAGATTCGCTTGCTTGATCTACCTGCTGAAATCTTGAACAACATATTCAACCAAGCTAGCGAGGACGAGGCTCGCTGGCTCTCCTCCACATGTCGGCGGCTCAACGAGATAGGGTACGGCCACCTCGTGAGCGTAAGCTCATCTGGTTTCATGATATCCACCCCGCTATCTCTACACATACATTCCACAGCACCGAAGAATCGTGCTTAAGCAGCCATTGTCATACGACTTTGGACCGCCGATCAATGGACAGACCTTCAGAACTTTCACCATCATCATGCCTCGAAAACGGCAAGTTCACATGCCTCTTTTCAAATCCGTGGAAAGAATTATCGTTTCCTGCGTGAACCTCACGTCGATCGGTTTCTGTCATCTGAGGCTACCTCTGAATGGGATTGCTGTCATCTGTCTCCTTCCGAACCTCAACTACATGGATCTTCGTTTCTGCACCATCAACAAAAAAGCTCGACATGCTTGGCTCCTCGATGTCACAGGCACCTTGTTGAGCTCTGTTCGAGCCCTCGACATTATGGTCACATATGAAGAAAGTCCTTGGTTTGCCATGCTTTTGTGCCCGAAGCTGTGCAATTTGTCCGCTCATGCCATCGCGTATTCCATATACCCACCCAGATCCAATTTGTAACAAATGCCGCTCCTTCCCTACGCTCAAGTATCTTCACCTTGGCAATCTCATCGCCTTTCATATCTTGACATTCGCCGCATGGATTCAACGAGCATCGCCTGACTCATTTCAAGATTACTACGCAATTTCTCGCATTTCAATTTGTCAGCATAGCATCTCTGCCTGCATCGCTAAGTCACCGTTGCGTCCATGGGATGCTCGATCCAGTTTAGCCCGTCATATTCTTCTTGAAGAGCATATGTTTATTGCGCCACAGATCACAATTGCGAGTGCCCAGAGTGGGTCTCAGATGTAGTTGCGTGTGTATAGTATATTTGAATGATTATCAAGATGACGATAATCTTGTCCTTCGCTATCACCTTCAAAAATTGCTATTGCTTGCTTTGTGGCACTGGCTCGTACAGAATGTATTTTAAGTAGACATTGCACTGGAAAGCCAGGCTGTAAAGTTCCGGCGATCGCAGCTTGGCCCCGGATTCACCACTTTCACCACGTATTGACGAAATTCGTTCGCCAAATTTTCGAGCAGATTCGGATAAAACTCCTCCATCGTATAGAGAATCATTTCCACTTCGGTAATAAAATGTCCACGATGCATCATGGGCCCAACATCTTGCGCATTGCGCACCTCGAGAAGGAGCTCCATGAAGTTGTGCATATTCTGTGGAAGGATTTCGAATACCTGATGGGAAAAGGCCTCTACAAATTTTCCGGGAGAGGAGAAACGGGTAGCGCGGAGGGACACGTCTAAGAATGTCGGACATAAAGTAAGGAGCACGAAAATATCGGTTGTACTGTAAGAACATATAGTCGTGAATATCGTGAAATCTTGGCAACTGACCCTTCCATTCCTCGTGGAGCATCCGTTCTAAAGCCCTGCTTCTACCAATATGTCGAAATCGGATTTCGGAGTTTTGACGCAGCTCTTCTCCCATGATCAACTGCACGAAATGCAAAATAATTTTCTTCAGCAGTCTACGCTTCCAATGACTAGTACAAGGCACTTAGAGGCATTCCAGTCGACATGAAAACCAATGGAATAGAATTGAGTCATGGTCCGGAATGTCCAGTACGGACTCCATTGACTCTTCTGCCTTGCATCCTGATCCGTGTCGAGGATCGGGGTGGTGGGGCTAAGCGGCATTGGCACCTGGTGGGTTCATCAAAGCTGAGATACAAGGATATATACCTGCTGGCTAGCAGAAGTGGATTCATAAAGAAAACCCCAAAGATGCCAATAGGGCGTTCGTCTAATCATACTAGATGTTCGTCACTACCATTTTTTGCAGAGCCTTAGAAGGAGCTTGCCTTCGAACGCTTAGGGCATTTCGCTTCGAAATCCGTGACTTATCTTGCAGTTCATTGTGATCAGACGTGCTTTAACTTCTAGATCTATATATCAGACTTCATCTAAGCCCAGACCTCAAAGGTTCGACTAACCGGACGACATCCGCATGTCACTTCCCTAGTGTTCATCGTTCTGAGATGCTAGTACTCTCAGGAAGAGTTCCCAAGGGCGAGTTCGGTATTGCGTCATAAGCTTGGCCAACAACGTTATGAGCCATGCTCATATAAAACAACCTCTGCTACGGACAACTCTCCTCACTAAGACTAAACAACATCTGGTATTCCCTCTCAAGAAAACGAATGCGTGAATTGCTATTTTCGATGACTCGGAGTACGTGTCCGTGGCGCCGGGAGGCAGCTTTCTGACGTTTAGAGGCAGCTTCTTGGCATTCAGACAGAGCTTCGGATACCTCTTGAGCGCCAGCCAATTCAGATAACGCCTCCAAAATTAAATCTTCTGAATCGGCTATTCGGGTGTTCCACTCTTGTATCTCTTTCAGGATTTGGAGCTTCCGGATCGATACCTCGTCATCGGCCATGGCAGGAAGTTCTAATTCATCGAATGACGCGCGCGGAGAGGGAACATGTGATGATGGTGCAGGAGACCCATGAGTACAATCGAATAAACAACGGGGTGGTATGGCACCGCCAGAAGGACTGGAAAGAGGCTCCTGCAGATAGTTTAGTAGGGACATGAGATTAAAAATGTGGATAGTGACCTGATTGTACTTCAAGACGCAGGACGATACTGCAGGAGACTCGGAATTCTGGTCAAAAGAACAATGTGATAGGACGTCCTCGCCAGGAGGAATGGGAAGGGGTTCCTACTGATATTTCAGCAACGAGCTGGCGGTGCAAAATATGGATAATGACCTGATTGTACTTCAAGGAGGGCGACTCAATCAAACAAGCAGATGTAGAAGGTTGAGGTGTAACGTGGGACAACGAAGTGTTATTTGAAGGTTGTAGTGCGCCATTATCTTGCTACATCTGAGTCAGTGGTCTGGATGGTGAAGACAGATAGCAGGAACCCATACATTGCGCACCGATGACCTGAGCCAGGACGTGAAACTGGTACGTATCCGACGGAACCAGGTAGACATGGTACGGTAGGCGAGAGCTACACGGTTCGATTTCCCAAACCATCGGCTTGTTCCGACAGGCGCCGAAGCTGCCGTGCCCCCAGAGTCAAGGGTACCCAGTCCGCCCACATTATTAAGCAACTTCTTTGATCAGAGCTGTCAGACCGAGATCGCTAAAATTCGATCG